>OY748310.1:11007983-11201727 GCA_963556515.1 Nudaria mundana | reverse complement strand
CGTTCGTTTTTCTGCCGAACGATAGTGGCCTGGAACGCCCTGCCTGTGCACGTGTTTCCTCCCACATATAACCCTGGGTTTTTTAAGCGGAGCGTGAAGAGGCACATCAGTAGGTCGTCAAGTTGAGGGCCACTCTCTATAGTATTGTGTGCTGTGAGAGACGTGATATGTGTCTGTTTGTCATTATTATTTTTATATTATCTTTCGAACAAACATGTCTTTGGTGTAATAGAAGATCGATGGTCTACCTACATTCCTACACTAATTATATTTTATGGTACCCGGTTACGGCAATAGGCTTGCCCCCTATTCCGTGGCACCGACAATATTACTGGCAAAGCTTAAGCTTTTGAGCTTGACATAGACCTGTTCAGCACTAGTGTAGCGACAGTGAGGCGGCTTTAGCCGATTCTTACTTCGACGGGAGAAACAACCAATTGGCACAAAACCAGCGTAATTAAATTTAAAAATATTGATATTATTTCCATTTTGTTTGCAGTATGTATTGTGGTTTTTTTTTCTTAAGTTTAGTTCACATTCCTTACCAATTTTATATTTTTTTTAGCTTATTGTTGTTAGGTGAATGCAACAAACCTAAATTTTATCGATCTTGCTTACCTAAATGTGAAGGCTTGTAAATAGCGATTTGGTTATATTTATTTAAATTTTCAATTTTTAATAAGTCTGTAAGCCTTCTGTTAAATTATATAAATAAATAAATAAAATTGTGGGTGTGTAATGTACCGCTGCCTACCCCATCGTGGGTATACATAGGCGAGATAATAAATCTCTGTCTGTCTGCCATTTAGAAAAATATACCTAAGTATGTTTATCAGTTGTCTGTCATGTTGCTAGATCACATAGCACAAGTTTATATGATGACGTTGTGTGTTCAAAAAATATTAGTTTTTTTATATTTTCCAGCTCTCATTACAAGCAAACTGAGTCCAGGTGGAAGGTTCAGATGTGCCGTCAAGTCTTTGCGGGGGGTGGAACCTTTACACCGATCGAGGAACTAATCACCCAGTGGATTTATAATCTCATCCACCGATCATAACCAGGATGTTATAGATTTTATATATGTTAGGTACCTATATTGTCATCCAAATTGTTATCCAAATTATCATCCAAATAGATAATATGGTCATTCCAACAATAATTTTGATGGACCTCTGGATGAGATCTCATCTATTCTTTACCTCTTTAATTTGTTGTTCTACAATGAGTTTCGAGTCTATTAGTTACCTATTTTTATATTTTTAAAGCAATGTGTTTGCTTAAAATAACGCGATTCAACGCTAACCTTAATAGCGCGATCTAGAAATTATGAATATGATATGAAGCAAAAATTCGATGTTGTCGGTATTGGTCATCGTAGCTCAGTGGTCAGTGCATTCCCCCTGTTAGGGAAAGGCCGTGGGTTTGAGTCCTGCCGATGACATCAGTTTTTGTGATCTATTTATAATTTCTTTCTTAATAGTTACCTATTGTTACCATGATAAAAGTATTGTTAAGATTCGTTTCGGATTTTTGTATCTGTTAAGTTTGAATTATGTAAATTGTAACTAAAATTGCACAAATGTTTAAACGGTAATGTTTATTTCTTTTAAATTATTGTAATAAATATTTACACGTTATTTTTGTTTTTATTAATGCAATAATCTTTACTTGAATGTAAATAAGTAAACCTCGGAAGGGTATAATACACCCAATGTTTGCCAATGTTGGTCCCACGTAATAGGCGCTATTATACTGCCACATATCAGGAACGACGACTACTGAAATCAGCAGTAGGTACGGAACCTAAAAAAAAATGCTTCTGTCCTTTGTCTTAATTTAGAAAAACACAGACGATAGTCTAGCAAAAACCGTTGAATAGCCTCTTCCTACTCTACTTCTTGTTGCAACCCTATTACTAAAACTTCGTTGTCAGTCTGTCCGTCGGTCACCAGGCTAAATATATAATATTTAAGGGCCGCCTCATATACAGCAGACATGCCTTTTTGCCTATCTCAGGTCTCATGACTCCTTAGAGAACCTTCAACTATTTTGTATATAATTAGCTGTCCTAGGTAGTTCCTAGGTTCCTAGGACTAGTGAAGTAGAACTGTGACCTAGGAAAATAAGCGATAGAACTGTGAAAATTTAAGGTTGTATGAATTTTTAATGCCATATTATTAAAAAAAATATTGTCTTGATAACAAATTTTTAGGAGTTGTCGACCCCTTTTTTTTTAATCCGCGGCTTGTGGCTGCGGCTGCGCCTACGTCCATTGCCGAGTGTCTCCGGTAGACACTGAAAGAAGGGGTTGTCCACCCCTAACAATTTTCTTTTTGGACAATTTTTTTTTATACTTCCCTCGACCCTCCTATCCTCCTACCCTTATCACTTAGGGTATGAAAAATATATTGTAATCTATTCTCATACCTACTGAATATGGACATAAAATTTCATATAAATCGGTGTAGCCGTTTCGGAGGAGTATGGTAACTAACACTGTGACACGAGAATTTTATATATATGAAGAAGATGGGACGGTGCCCTTCGTTCGCAAGTCCTAGCACTTGTGTACTCACCTAAAAAACCGGCCAATGTCGACTAGGACGACAGATTACATAGTAGTACTATGTAATCTAAGTCTAGTCTAGTCTAGTCTAGTCTAAGTCGACATTGGCCAGTTTTTTATTTACATCAACTGCATTTTAATGATGTCGATCGGAACGGAAAAAAATCCAAATTACAACGCGGACGAAGTCACGAGCGACCACTAGTTAGTCAATATGATATGAATAAACTATAGTCTTGGGCTGGACTCGAACCTGTGACTGTTCCATTTTCAGGAGGAACATACTACCAAACGACTAATACTCTACTAGCCCCAAATAGCGAAATTGGCAAAGGTAGTGAATCATCAGTGACCTTTACATTTTCAGGAGTGCTTTCTTAGGCGACTCGTGTATATTTCGTTTGGGATCGAACTCCTCCTAAACGACTGGACCGATCTTTTTGAAATTTGGCACGGTCATAGTGACCATCGCCGTGAGTGCATATATCTGAATTCATAGCCAGGGCCAGGGCGCCGCAGAATCATCTACGCCCAGGACCATCGACCTCCATGATCGGGGTCTGAGGACGGCGGAACAGCTTCCCGCCGTCCTTACAGAAGCAGGCTAGAAGGGTTGCGTGCTGCGGGGCCTTTGCCCCACACACAACCAGATTCACTCACCGATGCGGGATAAAACCCAACCCCAACGACGCGGCATTTTCGTTCCGACCAAACCCCTGAAGAGACCACACTCGCGAGGCCAAATTCCGCCGGGCGTCACTGGAAATACCTTCTAGTGTCACCAGAGACGCCCGCAGACATGGGAGTGTCCACGGTTTCACGGAATTAAAAATAAAAGCTATATTGATTCAATCCATTACGACAAAATTGGTCCAGTCATTGTCGAGGAAGAATAAGAGTTATCTGTAATTTTGGCATTTTTTAATATATTCTTTCCCAATCAATATTAATTCTCATATTGGACAGTGCTTTGTGATGACGTCGATCGTTTGCTTGATGGAGGATGAGTTATTGTTTTTCTGACTCCGCCCCATTTTTCTGGTGTAACTGTACATCTGAACCTACCTCCTGGACTTGACTCAGATGATACTAACGCTGGAACAAAGAAAAGTATTTATAACTAACTAGTGGTCCCAGCGAACTTCGTACCGCCTGAAATTTTGCTTATGAACCTTCCCTGAACCTCCATGAATATTTTAAGACCCAAATTAGCCAAATCGGTCCAGCAGTTCACGCGTGATGTCGTGGACAAGGGAAATAAGGATTCATTTTATATATAGAGATTATTCATCGATCATCGTCATTATTTCAACCAATCGACGAACACTGCTGGGAATAGACCTGCTCCAACGAATGCTTTCGGTCATAAACTTTCCGCAACTCAATTCACCCGCTTGAACTTCACAATTGAAGGTTCCTCGGTTCATACAATTGTAGAGTTGAAGTTTGCTGAAAGGAAAATTGCGTTCAAATTTGCAGGAAATCAGAAGGACACTTTACTAATTAAATGGCTAGTTTCGGCATCGGTCTGAAAAGGTTATAGCTTTCTGATTACAGGATATTATGGTTCAAACGGCTCAGTTCACGAGTGGGTAATCTTGTCATTATTAAACCACTGCACTGATATTATTGGAATTTGGTACTAACAAAGACTGGGCTTTATGAAACGATATATAGGCTACTTATCGCACAAAATTAGCTTGAAAAGTGTTCAAAGTGCTAAGACGGCAATAAATAGACCAGCGCACAATTTCGTGGCAATAACAAAGTGGCTGGCGAAATAAAAGTTCAGTGACTTCGCAATTAGACTGGAAAGCCAACCTCAACGGGGCTGGGATAGGCTCACTGGATGATGCTGGCAATAAAAAAAATTACCCATTGCTATTTTAGACTCATTAGACCTGACATTGATGGCCGTCCTGCCGCAGTAGACTCGAGCTTCCTCCCGTTGTGGCTCGATAGTGAACAGTATTGATCGCTGAGAGTTGCGACCAACTGACTTCAGAGGTTTGACACTTGCGGTACCTTTAGAGTATACTAGCAATTTGTCCATGTAGCAATCATCTGTCTGAAAACAAGAAAATAAAATTCGTAAGAATCGATCACTTTTTTGGATTTTTTTTTTGCACGAAATCCATTTTAGCGAATAATTTTGACTGAATGATTTTTGCTGTAGGTATAGTTTGTCCCAATACCCATGCCATATGGGGGAAAATATCTTAAATATTATGGATATACAATTTTACTGAAAGGAGACTTTATTATGATTCGGCAGACATAGGTTTTTGAAAATTCTCCTATCTGAACCAGGAAAATACCTGTTACCGCTTTTTTTTCTCAGCAGCAGAAATGCTGGCTGCATTTTTATCTCGTCATCATTAGAGACTCTTTTGACTTCCAGACTTTTTTTACTAACACTTACTTTAGGTAATCCAACATCTGAGCACCGCAGGTGACAATTAGATCCCTGTGGACATTGGAATATCCATATGCAGACTTCGCCACTCGAATACTTTTCGGGCCAGTTGATGTTGTTGAAGGAGACCATCCTTTTGGCGGGTACCTGCAAAAAATATAAAGTTCTGACTCGAAAGCTCTGTCTGCGTGGTTTTCCTGCCTACCAATAGTGATGAAACAAAGCTATGGTTCCCTTAATTGAGCTTAAATCTATCTGTAAAAACCCACGAACCAAACGAAAATCTCGGAGTCCCACACGAAATCGTCCCGTCCCCACAGCAACAGAGTGTACCTACATGTTTCTTAAATAATAACAAAGGCTAAGGCGAAGCAGAAACACCGTGGAGGATTAGTGGGTAGTCCGGACGTTTTTCATCTCAAGGGCCCAACCTTGTAAAAAAACTTATAACCCAGTAATGTGTGCGACCAGAGCCGCGGCCATCATCTAGTTTCATAGTGTGACAGGTACTTACATTAACAACGAAATAACACTCCTCAGTGCCGGGATGATTGATTTTGTCAAGCAGGGCTGATGGTGTACCAACCAAAAGAAGTAACACCGTCTTGAAAGACATTCTGGAAACAACCTTTTATAAATTTTACAATAATTACGAATGTACACAAGAACAAAACAAATAGTTTTAAACATGACTTAACAGGCGGTCTTAACTTAACAATCATCTCCCACACAAAATTTTCCGAAGAAATGACAAGAAATTCGGTCATTGACCCGTCTGTCTGTCACTTGCGCACAATTATCTTTCCATGTCGCTTAGTGAGTCTTAGTCCAGTTGGTATTGAATGTTCCTTCTAAAAAAGGAACTACCGACGGTGCTATTTCCAAGAGGCTAGGACGTACCCGACAGTGTATCACTTTACTCGGCCAAGGAAGTTGCCTCGAGTATCCCGATCCAACAACTGAGTACTAACCATAGACTGTAGCTCTTATTATGCTGTTTATTTCCTGTAAAACGTAAACATTATAAAATAATAACAATTATTTTACAATAAATGTAATAAAAAACATTTTTATGAATGTAAATATTAATTGTAAATGCGTATTATGTATATTGAAATTCTTATTGTAAATAAATTCCAACTCAACGTTTTATAAAGAACAATTAATAAAAGAAATTACAATGTTCTGTTTGACAGTACAAAATCTGGTTAACTGCGAATCCGGTAAAGTTGAGATTCTAGTTGCGAATCTGGTGAATCGAGAATCTGGTGAACTGCTCCTGAGGGGAAATTCCACAGTAGGAAAGTGTTGTCTTGTGGTTCTATTGTGATATTACGTAATTAAGATGTACCTACATACATTATTATTACATATTATTTATCTACAGGTTTAGTATTATAATTCGGCGTGTCGGGCTACGCATAGAATACTCGTAGAGTTCCGTAATCACCCATATTATCATCTATAACTCCTGAACAAACAGAGTTATCTAATCCGTTATAGTTTTCCTTCAAAATTCATTACATGGACTACCACTATCATTATTTTTTTCAGATCTTTTGAGCTTTTAGAGAGGGGGAGGGATGCCTATTGATGGATGGTACCTATGTATTATACTTATCATAGAATTAAAACCAGATGAACTGATATAGGCAATGAGCTCGTCTCAGAACAATACGCTGAGTGTCATCCCATATTGTGCGTCCCAATTATTACAAATTACTGTACGTGGGTACGTGTGAGTGGTATTGGATGCGAAATGGCAAATTTAGGCAATACATGTAAATAATTAAATAATATGTTGTAAAAACGCAGCACATGCTAGCCACGTTTTTCCTGCCACACATACGTCACTCATAAGTGTCAAACCAAACCACACTGTGTTGTGACAGTTATTGTGACACGTCCGTGTCACTTACGTCAATTTTACGTTTGTGGCCATCATGATTACAGCCATAGCGGCTGACTCCTACGATTTTGTTGCCTCACGGCGACAGCGTATACAACATTTCATCGCAAGGCTCGCACAAGTTTCAATTTTTTTTTATAAAATACTTTCGGCCATTTTGGACATAACCCATCATATGTGTGCTCGGTGACGGCAATAGGCTTGCCCCCTATTACGTGGGACTAAAAATACTGGCTAATTGTGGGTGTGTAATGCACCTCTGCCTACCCTTTCGAGGAAATAGGCGTGATATGTGTGTGTGATGATTACAGATAAGTTATATTTCCACTTAATAGGTGGTGCCCATTGCCATATACTAACGGGAACATTTTATGTTATTACTAAATTAAATACGAGTATAACCGCATAAGTCTAACTTGATGAAAATAAATCTGCACATCATAGAGTTATAGACTGTTGATGATTGATTGTTCTATTATCATTAAATATTTATTTAGAATAGAATATAACAAACAAAAATAATATGGTAAAATAATACGGTCGAGAATAAGCGTCAATCTTAGGTTTATGGGTTCGTTAATCAGTAGAACTGTGCACTCTCCACTATTCTTTTTAATTAATCTTTTTAAAATTAACTGCTAATGGACGCTTCCACAACCTCTTAAATACCAATACCTGGATACTAGGTAACAATATTTGTAAACATGCATCTAATTCCGCCGCCACAATGACTAGTTGTCTGTGAATTTATCAATCCAGATATGTTCTAGAATCAAGAAGTAGTCGCATTACATTGTTTCTGAGATCGCCTTCTCGGAGTCACTGGCTACCCCATAGTACTTAGAGGCTCTTAAGGACTGCTTCATTTCTCGGTTCTTCAAATACCCAGGCTATAGAGCTGTGCGGTTCAGTCGATACGAGTCCAGTATCCACTTCGTTGATCCAGAATCTGCGTGTAAAAAATGGGGTGACTGCTAGGCGTTTGTATAAAAATGAGCCAGGAAATAATCTGGTCCTGTGAAGTATCAAACAAACTTTTAGCGATGTCTCTATAAAGCTAGCGAGTGCTCGGATCCCTCGACTTAAGTGTCTGATTGCAAATTGTTTTCAGATTTTTCCGAATATTGGCTATAAATTGGCTATAAATTAGCTATAAATATTCCGAGAATTGGCCAGCCACCTACGATATAGTCATCCAGTGTCGGTGGACATTCAATTGTGTCAACGGATACGCTTGTCGGCTGCGATGCAACCATGTTGTACTCCCTGCAGTAAGTAATGACATAGAATATAGTTCCTACTCCAATTAAATAAGAATTTAAAAACGTCTATCTCCGAAACTACTGGACCGTTTTCGAAAATTCTTTCACTTTTATTCCGGTAATGTATTCTCGTGGGAATTGGGAACGATAAACCTACATATTTTTTGTTTGAACACCGAATATACGACCGTTCCATTTAGATTAATGACCGTATCGTGGTCAGTGGGGACCATTATATTTGCAAAAGGATTGTCTGTTGAACAGCAAGTGCACCACTAGTAAATCTTGCCATGATTTCATGATTCCTCGTCCTTCTTCGCCTTGGGCCTTACGTTTTTGGGTATTACGTGGGAACCAACAGCATAACGTGGACGACCTATAACATGCTTTTGACTACACCCTGTGTGAATCTAATGAAAGTGTTTAAAGATATGACTGTATTGCAGTCTAGGATGTTCTATGGACAAGTTAATGATCGCTTTCACCAATGATCCACTGATAGGAGCTCCCATCTTCTGTGGAAGAGTTATCGTTGATCTCGGATCGTCGGACGTCTTTTTGCGAAATAAAATTTGCATTTGCATAAAATTTACAAAAAATTATACAGGTTGTTTTTTGGCAGAACGTTGGACAAACGTAAATGGAAGTTAGGTGGAGTCGTCTGTTACCTTTCAAACTCCAAGCCTAGGTAATTTTAATTGACTTCCAAAAAAAGAGGAATTCGACAGAATTTTTTTTTGTTTGTTACACATTTTTCGAATGGGTGAACCGATTTTGAAAACTGTTTTCAATAAAAAAAAATCCGCGTGTGTGTTGGTCCCATATCGGTAATTTGAAGTCTTTGTTTCAATGTTTAACATGTTTCTTATTGTTATGGATATTATGGATAGATCATTCACGCAAAAATACAATCTGTTCAGGTGTAAACGAGTAAGGGAATATATTAACTAGGTATTCGCCGGAACGCGGGCGGTTACGTCGAAATAAAAAAGACGGCGAACGTAATTAATAACTCAAAAACTATAAAAGCCACATACACCAAAAACTATACAGCAAAGCACGTTAATGTGTTCTATCTGCAGCCAAATTTCAAGTCGATAGGTTTAAAATTGCGACCGGTATCGTTTTACATACATTTTCCATCGGGCCCATCTTAGAGAAGACTCCGCTACGCTCCGTCTTAACAAGTCTCATTTATTAACAGCTCATCTCCTAAGTGTGTTCTTTCCAGAGTTAATCACGAGCAAGTTATGTCCAGGAGGCAGATTCAAGTGTGCAGTGTCGTCTGAAAAGTGGAATTAGAGATGGTCGTACGCCATTATACCGCCTGTTAAGGTGAAACTTCAACAAATAAGAAACACTAGAGCCAAAAAGAATAAGCATTCGTTTGGTGTACCTCCTTAAATCTGTGTATAAATAAAGCTTTTAATTTTTAGATTTTGTAGACTTTATTTGTTAGGTATATTTTTTAAACCCTGTTTAACGCCCTCTGCTTATGTAAGAAGCTGTCCTCAAGGTTCAATCATGGAGGCCGGAAGTCTTGGGTGTTGACACTTTGGAACTGAGGGTGAAAGTCACTGGTTCACATACTCTCAGCAGCTTTCTTGGCGAGCATGACACTTGTGGCCACGCTCCGCCTTCTGCCGCCTTCAGCTATGGATTATCCTGCCTAAACCCACAACGAGAACCCAGTGTTCACTCGTCCACGCTGTGCGCTCCAATGTATGGAGCGCCTTTCCTTTGCCAAGAGCCTCGCACTGCTGACACTAAGGCTTTTCAATGAGTTTGACAAGTCATATGTTTCTCATTCATCCTTATTGATCCGAAGGCCAGTGCGAAAGCTTCAGTATTACATCGTTGCAAAGATTTGATTGAAAGTTAATACATTCCTTCCTTTCCTATGTTATTGGGAATATTAAGACACATCGTCATCATTCACCGAGCCTTTTCCCAACTCAGTTGGGGTCGGCTTTCCAGTCTAACTGCGATTCGGCTGAACTTCGATATTTTCCGTGAAACGACTGCCATCTGACCTTCACAACCCATGGGCGATATCGAAGTAGTTAGACCGGTCGGATATTTGATTTAGGACTCCAACTACCCCTAACGACTGCCATAGATGTTAGTATGACAACCGGGACCGACGGCTTAACGTGCTCTCCGAGGCACGGAGGGGTCTCAATCTCTTAAGAAATGGTCACCCATCCTAAGACCGGCCTGAGTCGGTGTTGCTTAACCTTTGCAATGTGTTAACATTGTCGATTAACACTAGACCACGAGCAGACACATCTATACAAGTAAATAAATTTTAAGTGTTTGTTTGTAATTCACACGAACACATTAACGGGACAAAAATAAATCTATATAATACTATTGCTATGTACCTAACGAAGTAGTTTATTTAAAAGAAAATTTATCTATATAAATAAAAATCAATCGCCGTTCGTTTGTCTCTCTAAAACTCGGGAACGGGTGGACTGATTTAGCTGATTTTGGTCTTGAATCATTCGTGGAGGTCCAGGGAAGGTTGAAAACATTACGAAGTTCGCCGGGACAGCTAGTAAAATAATAAATAAACATGTTAGGAAAATTCACACAACGCCATCTAGTCTCAAACTAAGCTGAGCTTGGGATTTTTTTTTGTAAATACATACATATTTTACATAAAAAACAACCAGACTTCGGTACAAACGTATTTGTCATCACACTAAGTTTGTCCCGACCGGGAATCGAACCCGAAACTCCGGCGTCGAAAGCGGATGCACTATCGACCACGCCACCGAAGCAGTCAATGTGTTAGAAAATGCCAAGTTATAAGTAGGTAGGTGAGTCTGTACCTGTTGTAATTGGCAGGAATGTATCAAGAGACTAATGAAAGAACTACCTATGCCAGGATTGTAGCAAGGCTATTCCCATGGGAAAGAGGCGTGATTCTATGTGTGTATGTATGTAGTAAAATAAAAGGAAACTCCAATGACTGGGTATAATTTTTTATTTTATAATATGTCTTTATTGTTTTATACGAGTACATCAAGATATGTCACTAACTAAGGAGCATACATTAGTAACGAATCAGTTTTAATAGAACATCGGAACCTTCCACCAGGAGATATCTTCGCTGATCTCAGTTCTGAAAAAAAAACCCATACAGTTTATAAGTATTTTATAGGTCAAGGCAGGCCTATGTCACTCGCCTAAAAATCGGAAAAAAAATACGTGACGTAAGCACAACTTGAAGTTGTAAGTCAGTAAGGGTTGTCTCTTGCTTGTGACACGGCATTGAGCATAGAGTTGATATTGAGGCATTAACGCCATAATTATTGGTCAAATTATGCTAGTACTTTCCTGACAACCCTAACGTTCGAATTATGTTATATGTTATGTAAACAAAAGAATGTGCTTTAATTAAAATGAGTTTCAGAATTATAAGCTCATAAAATTAAGCCCTTTCGACCTTAGTCTTGATTGTTACCTAAACCAATTCTGGTTCCATATGAAGTAACGTCAATAGTATTTTGACCGCAAAATATATGTTTGAATTCATCGTCTTCGCTATCAATTTCAAATAGTTTCTTTACTGATCCCAAGTCATCCTCTCTTTCGTCAGCTTTTGATATTATCAGTTTGTCCACGTCACAATTGTTTGACTGAAAGAAATATATTTATACTTCAGTGTACTTATAAATCTCTAAATATGCTGTGAGCACTCTGACTCCATGAACCTAGTGTCTCAACCCCAAATGGCAGGACCAAAAGCCTGCATGCGCCAGGGAGCCGTTGTTGGAGTAGGTAGTACCTACAATTTATTGTTCCCTAATATCGGCAGGCAATAGTCGCAGAGTACGGTTAGTGTGTCCGAGCCATGCATAACGGTAGGAATTTCCACTCCTGGGTAAATAAATCAATTGGACGAAATGCCTGGTAATTTTCTAGCTCAGAAAATCAGTATGCCCAAATGCTTATACAACATGACGATGCAGCCATCCTACAAAAAAAGAAAGGCATTAATGTGTCCACAAACGTCAGATTTACCTATTTGATGCGTATAGGTGACTAACTACGACTACGACTAACTTGGTGGTGTGTAGGACTGTCATAATAACATATCCTTTGAGCTCTGTACACTGATTAGTTGTAAGAACCTTTACTACTAGGTAAATAGGAATTCCCTCACCTGAGGTAGCCAAAGTGAGTCGCAGCGAAGTCTGCAGACATGAGATCTGTGACAGTCAAATATCCATTTGCAATTCGCCTCAGAGCTGTAAGGTCCCGGCCAGTTCGGGTTAGCGAATGAGAACGTGTTGCCAGTCTCTCCCTGTGGGTAAAATGAAACTATTGGAATATACTTACATAATATACATGTAACACATAAGATTTAGTAAACCCCCGACGAGATCTCGACCATATACCCAAACAAGCAATAGATTGTAACCCCCAAGGGAAGGTGTGGACGGAGCCATAAAGATTGGAAAGTCGTGGAACAAAATCAAAAGCGAATCTCCGATCAGACGGTCACTGTGGACCCCCACTGGCCTGTCTACGGGACATAGGACAATAAGTCAGAGTCAAGACAAACATATAATCACACCTATTTCTTGTGCCACAGGGCAATTCCCTAGGGTGCGTCCCTGAGGCGACCAGCAATGGACTATGGGGTTGCCGTGGCCTTGAGCCGCGGAATACAAAAATAAAACTTATCTCTTTTTAAGCAGATACAAAACGCCCATCTTTTGCCTGTAGCTTCCGAGTAATAGGAGGTAAACATATAGGCTAAAATAAAGCTATTTATAGCTTTATTTTAGCGAGAGACACCTACGTTGATCGACACGTAGGTAAACCATTTGCAGATGGATTTAGCTGCCTGTAACAGTCATAATAATGGTGGGCCTCTGTGCAGGCTATTACTGCACATCTAAAAAATTCAAGTATTCCATTCAACGCCGAATAAATAACGATACTTACCACATTTTTAAGATCACAGATATCAGGTCGTTTAATCTGGTGACTATTTCGACTGGATACAACGTCTATCAAAATAAACCTCAATAATATCATGCCCCAAACCATTCTGAAACAAAAATTAACACCGCTAACAAATTTACGTCAACATTAATTCTACTATGTTTCAATGTATTTTTAACTGACTTTCAAAAAGGAGGAGCTTCTCAATTTTTTTAAATTGAAAGCTCCTACTTCTCAAGTAGCCCCATTTCAATTTGGTCCCATTCTGACAATTATTTGGTCCCATTTCGGTAATTTGAAATCGGGTTTGCGTCTATTTTGAAAAATTCTGAAAGTTGCCGAGAGCGAGTCTTGCAACGAAAGAACTGAATTTAAAAGAAATTCAGTTCTTTCGTTGCAAGATTCGTTCCTTTCAAACGAATTAATAAAGAAACTTGAAAACCCCACTCCAATAACCATTTAACATGAATTGCAACCCTGGTGCCTTGGTACGTCGTAATACGAATTTTAGTTTTAGCTTTCGGGCTTTTATTTTTAATACCATTGTTTAAATTATTATATTTTTAACGTACAGCCTTTTAACTTAAATGAATAAGTAATTAAGTAATGGTAACCTTTTTCATTGTCACCGACGATCACCGACGAACGACGAACAATTTCTGATAGACTATTTATTTTTATACATGCTTTTTATAAAATATAAAGGTTCTAGTGTTCCTAGGAATGTAGATCTAAGAGTTTTGGTATATTAAATCATAAATACTCACTATTTCATAATAGGTATTATGTATTCGATATCTATTATCACCCAGTTGAGTCAAACAATAGATAGTATAACAATGGTTGGTATTTTCAGTAGGTATTGTAGCATTGATGCCTACAGTAGGTCTTTAAAATCTAGTTTCGCATTGAATCATCCTTAAACTATAATTTTCAGTTTACTAGACTAAAGACTAATGGCCCATAACTCGGTCGTTACCTCGCATACGGGCGCTATGTTTTATTAGACGTTATCCCTACGACGATTTTTATTAGAAAATTAACTTGGTCGACAACCCGCTCCACGAATGCGGGCGCTAACGACCAACCAATTTAAAAGGTTAGCAGCATGCCATAGCTAGCATTAGATACAGAAATATTCAGCATGCTCTCGATTAAAGGGAACATCTAATAAAATTAACTTGGTCAAAAGATCGCTCCTCCAATGCGGGCGCTAACGACCAACCAATGTTAACGGTTACCCGCATGCGTGCTATGGCATGCGTTTTAGAAATTTTCCGCATGCCACATGCGGACTATCGACTAAGGGTAAAATTAACTTGGTCTATAGTCCGCTCCTTGAATGCCGTCGCTAACGACCAATTTATGTAATTGTTCCCTACGTATGCTTAGATCTTTAAAACTACCTAACGGATTTTGATGCGGTTTTCACCCATGGATAGAGTCTTGCTCGAGGAACGTTTTCAGGAACATATAATTTGTCAAGCGAATGAAGCCGCGGTCGTCTGCTGGTTTAAAATAAAAACAAATTATATTTAAAGCATTTTTATTAAAAAAAGTCTTAAAATTTATTAATTTAGTGGTACTTCAGAGTTTGAGGGTATTTGGGCAACACCATAATTCCTTTGGTTATAAGCATATATCTTTTGTAGTGGTCTTGTATGTTTCTTCTTAAGCAACGGGTGAAATAAATTTAAGACTGTTTCTTTCCTGGAGCTAGAGCCGTCGTGGATCGTGGGCTCAGATCTAACTGTACATATTAATCTCCCTCCGAGCGACGACTCGCTGGCCATTAACACTTTAATAAATAAAAACGTAATATTAAAATATTAATGTACAATACAGGGTGTATCTTTGAAACGAGGCAGTACAGTTACAGCAAAACCGTTTTTAGAAGACCTTCCCTAACTTTTTGAGATATTTTGAACTGCATTCACAGATTTTGCAAAAATCTTACAGTTAGCAAAAAAAATGCAAAAGGTCCTAAACATTTTTTTTGTGCCAATCGAATTCCACTATTCGAATTCAATCTATTTCATGTGGGGATCAAAAGACTCTAAGGAACCATTTAAGCTTTGAGTACTACGAAAGGCAGAAATCGCCAAAAATTTTTTCCATACATTTCGGAAAGAGAATCAAATTTCTACAATGTTCAAACTTTTTGTTAAAAAGCTGTAAGATTTTTGCAAAAACTGCATTCCAGTTTAAAATATCTCAAAAAGTTAGGGAAGGTCTCGTAAGAACGTTTTGCTGTAACTACAACGGTTAAGGTACTTGCCTTTACTGACCCGTTTCAAAAATAAACCCTGTATATTTGGCAACAACACCAACTTCAAATTACAGGAATGAGACCAAATATTTGTCAGAATAAGACCAAATTGGAATGAGACCACAGGGAAAACAACAACGGATAACTAAAAAAAAAATCGGTTCACATAGTCGTAAGATTATGGGGTAGGTAGCTAACAAAATTTAAAAAAAAAACAGTGGAATTGAGAACCTCCTCCTTTTTTGTAGTCAGTTAAAATATTTTGTACACGTCATAGGTATAGACAGCATGATTTTTTTATGTCCCTTTACGACCGGATTTTATTTTAGGAAAAAAAATAAAAAATGTCTCTCTCCTGAATTGCCTGTGCTTCTGTCTATCCCATTCCTTCTTAACTTAAGTACTTACTCATACTTATTCTGGACCCCTTGGACTTGAGATTGACATTCATTCCACCACAAAATACCCGAGAGCCTTCACTTAAAGGGTCTACAGAGTTTGTTGACACCAACAGTTTATCCATATAACAACCTTCCGTCTAGAATCCAGAAAAATAACAACATCATCTTAACCCATTTGTCGCCCATTGCTGGGCAAAAAGGGGGGGCAAAGAGGGGGGAATACAGCCTACATATACCACACTGGCCCGACGGGTTGGTTTATGGGTTTGTGTCGAGTTTTTGTTCTCAAAATATATACTATGATAAACATACTATATATTTTTAAATACATACCTACTAAATATACATAGAAAATACCTAAACTCCGAAACAAACATTTGTGAATCACACTAATATTTGATTCGACCGGGGAATCGAACCCGGGACACATACCACTGCGCCACCGAGGTAGAAATAATAGAAATATAAAAATTGGTTCGGGATATTGAAATTGTTTTCGTCGTAGACGCTATGTCGGCAAGTTTAATTATTATTTTGTAATAGATTAAATAAACAACTGTCCAAAACATATTTGGACGAGAGAACAAATACTTACTTGAGGCAGTCCAAGATTTCTGCAGAAAAGGCGGCATACGTGCCCGACGTGGCAGTCGAAAACCCATCGGCATGTCACACCAGGACTGTAGCTACCGGGAAAGTTGGGGTTCATGAACGGCATTGGTCTATCTGCATCTATCTGCATAAGTATTAATTTTAAGAGACACACACTACTACGCCTATATTCTTGAAGGGGTAGGCAGAGGCGCATTACACTCCCACAATTTGCCAGTATTTAACAAGCCTATTTCGTGAGAGTTCGGTGGGCGAGGTTCCAGTAAAAATAATTGAAATTGCCTGAATTTTATTATTACGGACCCGGCTAAATACGGGTGTAAAGTCTTTTTTTACATCTTTGCGGTTAGACATCGTTTTGTGTTGTGTTGTGCTATTAGTACTTTTTTAAACTTTGGTCTTTTACGCGATTATTGAGATATATACAAACCTCTTTTTACCCGACGACGTTTCGACCCTGTTACAAGAGGTAACCATGGTAACGGGTGAACTGGCTTCACCTCAACGTCGTCTTCGTGAAGTGCGGGTTGTTCAACTACCCTCACGTCGTCATATAATGGGAATGTTCCCCTTAGCTCTCGAGAACTGCTTATGCTCCAATGATGGCTGACCCCTCTATGGATAGCCCTCGATCTGGAGGCAAGCCAAACAATCGAAAATTTGACATAGCCCTAAGGGGTCAAAAGTTATAGGCCAAAACCTATGGCGCGGTGCGACGCGAAGCACCGCGCAAGACACCGTACTACTCGTAGTATCTCAATAATCGCGTAAAAGACCCGTTTGTCGTTGTTTATAATGTATAGTACTTACTACCTATGTCTATCTATGATAGAAAGTTTCGATATATAGGTACTTACTTTCTCAAAATAATCGCATTCGTTTAGAACGTCGCAGAGTGATTGAATTGATATCAATTTAAACAAAACTGTTAAACTGAGTGCGAACTTCATTCTGTAACCTGCAATAGAAAGAAAGAAATAATGAATCAAGTTAATAAGTATTATAACTATAACATGATATGATATTAAAAAAACACAAGACTATCCGCTGGTTTTACCCTTTCAACTCCGTACTGAAGTAAAACATCTTGTTTTACCTTGGACTCTTCGGTTATCTCTTCGAAAAAATATAACCTTATGAAGTAAGTGTACATCCTAAAAACATGAGAAAACTCAAGTAGTTGCGGAAGAAAGTACCTAATCCCTTGGAGCTAATCTCACGAGGGCCTAGATATCTGGGACATCAGGCTATGGATGATATTGACCATATAGAAAAATCGGCTAAATGCGTGTCGAGTCACGCATAAGATAGGGTTCCGTAGTTACCCATAAAATCCTCTATAAATCTTGAACCAACAGAGTTATACTATCCGTTATAGTTTTCCTTTAAAGTTCATAACATGAACTACTATTGATACTCCACACGATGGTGTAGACGCGAGAAAAAAAATATAATCCCCATTTTACGTGTATAGCCAAAAACCCCCAAAAAAATTTTTGTTCAAAATTTTATTTGCACTTTGCGGCGTAGTAAATATACATGTCCATGCAAAGTTTCATGTTTCTAGCCATAATCGTTAGGGAGGACATATGGACGGACGGATATGACGAAACTATAAGGGTTCCGAAACTTGAACTACTGAACCCTATAAAGGTAGTTTATACCTAGGATTCAGTGTTGCAAAAAGGAAAAAATTGTAAATTAATGATAAAAGAACTAATTATGTCACATATTAAATTACCTTTTTTGTAAATAAAATAAAAATAAAAATCCTATAAAAAGGAATAAACTCAAACTCAAAATTATTTATTAATATACGTTATAAAATAACAGTTATTAACGTCAGCACATAAGAATATACATTTAAATATATCGGAAAATAGGTATCGAACTCCAATCGTCCTTCCTATAAACTGCATAGTATTTCTAAAAACATCAACATTAAATACCCAGCCTGGAACCAAAACTAGCGAGTTGTCTTTGGTTGTTGTTTAAAAATGGAATATCCTCTATTTTTAAAAACATGTGAGCAATCTTTTCTTTTTTTTTTAAAACATCCGATAGGTTTATGAACTAATAAGTCATGGAATCTTAGGTCATTATCATAACATTTCCCTGTATTTATTGTCTTCCGGATACAAACAATACCTGGTTATGAAACAGAGTGAATGGTTTTAACAAAAGAGAACAGCTCTAGGTAGTAAAACTAAATTTCCCTCAAATAGCTTACACGTTCTCAAATCCCACGGCAATACACTATCGGGATAAAAAAGTATACAATGTGTAAAAAGAAACGGTATATCTAAGTGCTAATTACTATTCAAATACCTATGTTCATCGGTTAACGTGTGATGCGTAAGAAACATCCCGAATCTCATTCAAAAATCTAAAGCCTTGTCACATTTGTGAAAAATCCGTATCAATGACTTTTAGATATATTTATGGTTTCTTTGTTGATAAAATCTGCTTTTAACTAGGTACATGCATATATAAGTATATAATGTTGTACGGTAGGTAGGTAGCATTGATAAAAACACTATTTAAAAAAAAACTCTGTCTATTTGTTCCAGCAAGTCTCTGATTCGTCTCAACTGATGTTAACAGTAGATGACGGATGTTACCTATAAGGAGTAACTTACGCTAAAATCCCGGGAATGTTTTCCCGAGGAAATTGGGGACTAAAAAACTATTATTATAATACTCGTACTTATGGAAAAAGCCTGATGTTTTTTAAAAATCGTTTTAAAACGCTACAAATGAGTAAAAATAAACCGTCCAATTGCGAAAGGAACGCAGGGTTCCGTACGATTAGATATCTGTAAGATAAAAGCTTTGAGGGGACTCCAAGAAAGTAGTTTGGGACCAAAAAACTGCAAAAAAATCATGATGTCTGTTATATGGGACCATATTTTTTTTTTTCGTTTTTAGTAAGTACCTATTTGTTGTAGCAGCAACAGAAATATATTATCTGTGAAAATTTTAACTGTCGCACTATCACAGTTTATGAGATAGTAACAGACGGACAGCGGAATCTTAGTATAATTTAGGTACCCGTCTTACCCTATGGGTACGGAACCCTAATAATGAGCTATCTCGGTCAAGGTACGTCTCTCAAGTGACGAATGATAATGCAGGTAAGAAGGTAAAAAGTATTTAGGTACCAATCTAAAATAAACACGTGCTATCTTATAAATTCAGTTGACAAATTATGAAGGGTTTTAAAACTTCAAAATGTATAACTAGGTGTTGCATACGACTTCACTTGCGTAGTAGTCTTCTAGTTTTCAATACCCACTCTTTATAACATCAGCTATCTGCCAGTGAAAGTACAGTTAAAATCAGTCCACCCGTTTCAAAATTAGGTATACGGTGGTGGATCATTTTACCTCGAGGGATCATTTTATACACTCTCTACGTCTCTCCAATTTAGCGCGTTTGACATATTGAGTGACACATTAAGGCCGGATTCGTCAAAACTTTTACACTGGTGTTACTCCGACTGGTGTTACTCCGACTGGTGTTACTCCGACTGGTGTTACTCCGACTGGTGTTACTCCGACTGGTGTTACTCCGACTGGTGTTACTCCGACTGGTATTACTCCGACTGGTGTTACTCCGACTGGTGTTACTCCGACTGGTGTTACTCCGACTGGTGTTACTCCGACTGGTGTTACTCCGACTGGTGTTACTCCGACTGGTGTTACTCCGACTGGTGTTACTCCGACTGGTGTTACTCCGACTGGTGTTACTCCGACTGGTGTTACTCCGACTGGTGTTACTCCGACTGCTGTTACTCCGACTGGTGTTACTCCGACTGGTGTTACTCCGACTGGTGTTACTCCGACTGGTGTTACTCCGACTGGTGTTACTCCGACTGGTGTTACTCCGACTGGTGTTACTCCGATTGGTGTTACTCCGACTGGTGTTACTCCGACTGGTGTTACTCCGACTGGTGTTACTCCGACTGGTGTTACTCCGACTGGTGTTACTCCGACTGGTGTTACTCCGGTATACTCCGACTAAAATCTGTGGGTTATTATTTATAGAAGACGAAGAAAGAAAGAAAAAGAAAAATATGTTAATTCTCAGACAGACATGGCGATAACAATATACACAAGTAAATAGTAGAAGTAGGTACGAGTATAAGGACAGGAAAATCGTAGGTGTATGCTAGTATACACGTATATCTGCGTGGAATTTGGTCTCCTCTCAGCTTATGCTGACGTGGGCAGACCCACTATTGCCATTGCTATTCTACTTGAAATGTGATAATAATTAGATTATTATTTATAATAAAATAGTTGTAAAATAGTATACTTACTAGGTATGCAATGCATGCTGCTGTTGCAAAAATTGAGCGAAAATTTTCGAACGACAACGATTAATTTTTTTCGGTTTTGATTTTTTAGTGATTATTCCTCGATGGTATGTCCGATTTTCAATTTTTCTTGTTCTAAATCACCCTCACGCCACACGTTATCACTGTGGTAAGTTTGAAGGAGATCGGTTCAGGCGTTTAGGAGGAGTATGCGGACAAACGAAATACATGCCTAAGATTGAGCTTCGCTCACTTCGCTCAAAAATGTTGACATTGACAAATGAGACTGTCTTATCCAACAAAAATAAATTATTATGACATTTCAAATAGAGCTAGTAAAAATAATATCTCAC
Organism: Nudaria mundana; assembly: GCA_963556515.1. NCBI lineage: Eukaryota > Metazoa > Arthropoda > Insecta > Lepidoptera > Erebidae > Nudaria > Nudaria mundana. Next base: position 11,180,659 of record OY748310.1, on the reverse strand, counting down.
ATATTCTAGTCGGATGAAAATAAATATATAAGTACAAATAAAACCAGTGTTACTACGAGTTTAGTCGAATCCAGCCTAATAGATGTATTGATTGGTCTGAAGTAAGCGTAACGATACGACGAATATCGATAAAATAAAGTGTTTTCTCGTCGAGTCACTACTAAATTTGTCCCACTTGTAGTACATGAGGGATATCTATTTCTCGTAGACCCACTGGGTGCTAATACACTCACTGCACTGACTTTTACCTTTATTCACTTTTGTAGGACTATGCATGGTTTACTACCAATTCCAATATGCAATCTCGATCCATATTTTGCTATCCGGGATCTTGTCAATCGGCGTAAATATGCTAAGCTAGCAGGTGATCACATATTTGAGCCGTTTGGGGTTGAGACACTAGGGTCATGGGGTCTGAGTGCTCGCCGCCCTTATAGACACATTGCTAAACGCCTAATCGATGCTTCTCAGGACCAGAAGGCTGGCTATTTTCTGACCCAAAGAATAAGTATCGCCATCCAACGTGGCAAAACAGCCAGCATTTGGGAACCTTCCCAGTCGGCAACGACACCAAGGATTTTGAAACGATATTTTGTAGTGTAAATATTTTAGTATATAATTATGTATATTGTAATTCTAATTGAGAATTGTATGAATTATCAATCAGTAAGCAAAATAGTGGATCGAGATTGCATAATGGAATTGGTAGTTAGTAGATAATATTAATCCCGGTCTTCTCATTGACCCACTATTAATAATAACTACCAATGACTGAACCGATTTGGCTAATTTTGGTCTTGAAATATACGAGAAAACTCAGAGAAGGTATAAAAGGTTTTCTTTTTAACTTGAGGCGGTACGAAGTTTGCCAGAACAGCTAGTCTCATATAATAATAAGCAGAACTACATTAGAACTCTTTATAAAACTGTCCCAGATAAATAACTGCTACAGTTTACTTGGTCAAGGCGAGTTTGACGAGTCACATTACTTGTGTATGATAATATTACTTACACACACGCACACACACACACACTCACACATATCACGCCTATAGCCAAGTCAGCAATGACGCGGAGAATTTTATGACCAAGCGAGCGAAGCGAGCAAAGCATCTACATTTCGAGATTGGACAATTTTGCTTTCGTCCGTCTGTCCGTCTGTATATGTGTTCCGGGCTAGCAGCCACAGTTTTAATCCGATCTTTACGAAACTTGGCACAAGTATTTCTTGATTTAATACATTAGTTTCGTCAAGAGCTTTTTTGGATTGGGGGGAAGATGTGGTAAATAAGGTAAAATAACCTTTTAATGTTTTTCCGGGCTAGTGGCCCCATTTACTATCCGATCTCCACGAAACTTGACACAAGTATTCCTTTACTAGAATCAATATTTTTATTGTGAGTTTTTTTTAATGGGGAAGGGGGGATGGGGGGAAATCTCATAAAATGTTTTTAATGTTCGCGAGGTCTATTATACTGTTTGACCATGGGGTGACTACTAGTTTACACAATCTTTTGTAAATAAGTAAACGCGTGATTTTCATGTTACAAATTATGTTGACTAAGTTAACTTGCGATCTCTCCGTACTAGATTTAATCCAACCCTCTTAAAATATTAAAAAAGAAATTATAAATAAATCACTGAAACTGATGTCATTGGCAGGATTCGAACCTACGGCCTTTCGTTAACGCTGTTTAGTCGTACAAACAAACTAAGTACACAAGTTTACAGTCTTTCGACAATTTCAAACTGAATAAATCAATTCAATAGTTTTCAATGTAAACCTGTATTACATTTAGAAAACTTCCGAAATCGAAAAGGTTACTTCAAAATAAATGTATATAAATCCCAAGAATTCAAAATTATCCTTGATAGTTAATTGGAATAGGTAAAAATGTTATCTATGGTTAAACCTTCACTCTTATCACAACATTATATTACTCCCGCACGATTATATTAACTACTGAATGAGTTACATTATAAATTCTGATTTACTTTGAGACGGTTATTGGTATTAATTGTCTTGTTCAAAAACATACACCGGTATTTATTTTTCAATTAAAAAAATCGGAATTGTACTGATACAGTCAATAGTGTCGTGTAGTTTAATTGCTATTATATTAATTTAAGGTAAGTTTACTTTTTTATTACCTACATCAGTGTAACTTTACAATAAATCCATATATACGTGAGCTTTTTTGGATTGCGGGAAAATGGGAGCAAAAACAACTCAAATAATGTGAAGCAAAAAAACACTTTTGAGGGGAAATCATAAAAATGTGTTTTTAATGTTCGCGAGAGCCTTAGAGCGAACACTTTTTTTTTCTTTTAGTTCCGCGGCCGCTCTAACGTCTGTTGCCGGGCGTCTCTGGTTACAAGCAGAACGTATTTCCAGTGGCGCCCGGCGAGGGCGAACACTAGTGTAAATTTGAGGCGGTACGAAGTTCGTCGGAACAGCTACTTTATATGTATACATAGATAAAACTATGAGTAAGAAAAAAAAATCTGAAACCACGTTCTTATTTGAAAGAATACAATGGTTACCCAAATCAAAATACAGAAATTCTATTTTTAAATCCACAAACCAGTCAGTGTTTTTACTGTTGTTACTAAAAAGAGTAAAAAAACTACTGAGTCGTCTATTCTAATACGTATTTTTGTCTCTGGTCAAAACAGGATCTTGCAAATCTACAGGGCAATGTCTTTGCTATCACATACATACATAGGTATAATTGTTATAATACAATAAACTAAGTAATGGTTCATCGCGGCTTCGCCCGACTGGTTGGTAATATAGAACAAATTAAGTCTACATAATATTTAAAACCATCTAGAAACTCTCGACTCTTCTGAATACCAGAAGTCTGGTTACTTTTTAGCTCAAAGAATCGTACAACGTGGTAATGCTACCAGCCTTCTGGGAACATTGCCAGTCGGCGACCAGGCGGAGGAGTTCTTTAGATTTTAATGTGTATAGTATAGTTTTTAGTTAGTGTAAATAGTATTTTCATGTACTATTATGTATATTGTAATTCTAGATTTTCTACCACCGTGCAAAATTAAAAAGCCAACCAAAGCTTTTTTTTTAATACGCCTGCTCCAACCTCCGTTGCCGAGCCAACCAACCAGAGGTTGGTTAGAATTAGGAAGAATGTTCTGTGGCATTCCATGCAAAACTATATAACATTACATAATCCTTAAAAAAACAAAAAAATGCATTATAATTGAAACTCACTATTGAAAATTAGATTTTAGGATAGGTATATAGCCAGACAATAAATACCTATCCTAAAATTGCAATGTCAGAGAAAACTGGTATTAATTAAAAACGGCTATACAGATTCGCAGATATTGATGAAATTTGGTAAGAAGATATATATTAGGTTTTGCATTTGGTTAAGCAGTTATTGAAAAATTAAGAAATTGTGACTTTTTATTTACAATAAACGAGTTCAAATGGTGACTTATAATTCGTAGGAACTATCTAGGTACTTTGTTTTTAATTATCTTTAATGTACAGACAATTTTCTTTCTACAATATTACTATTTAAAAACATTGTATGAATATCATATGGTTTGTTCAACTGTTCTTATTATTATGATAATTCTGCAATAACACGAGTGTTTTGTTAGTATTTCTTGTCGTGACGAGCGAACAGTTTCGAAGTAACATTCCTTGCAAATGTCCATAGTGTTATCATATTATTTTGCTATTAATATTGTACATAAAACGTTGTTTATTCTCGTAAACCACTTCATTTAAATTATGAAGTAATTTGAGTTAGAAAAGAAGAGTTAAATTACTTAATGTCAGTATTTTAAGTGCTCGTGATGAAGATGATTTTCGGGTTTATTTTTAATGTTACAGTTCTGTTTTAGAAGAATTAATTGTTTTTATTCATAATTTCGTGTTCATATTTCACAAAAATTGCTGAGCGAAGTTCATCCATCTATCGCGTTGTAAATATTTTGAATGAACAGTGATTGATTTGAAATAAGAAATGAATTTATGCTACTGATGTTGGCGAAAAGGTTTGTATCTATAGGCAAGCGGCGAACCCCCTGAATAACTAAAATGACTGACCAATCAGTGAAAATGTGATTTCCCCAATACAAATTTGTCTTATTGTAAACCTTGGACCAAAAGGCGTCGATTGGTAAGAAAACAAAATTTGTGCGGTTGGGCTATTAATTGTTATAAACAAATTAATTTGTTAACTGATAAAAAGTTGGTTTTTATATTGGAAAATGATTTCTAAGGGTAAAACGGGCAAAATAGAACACTCTCGGAAAAACGCTACGCTATTTTACGATGTGAAAAATGTATATTTTTTCATTTTGAAAAATAGACAGTTGAAGCTTAAGATCTGATAAGCCGCAGGATTTTTTTGAATTCGATCAAAACTCGCCGAGATAAAAAATGTTGAATGTGACCATTTTTGCGCTTTAACACACATTTTTTTCGAAAATAATAATTAGTAAAAAGTGTTCTATTTTGCCCGTTTTACCCTTAGAAATCATTTTCCAATATAAAAACCAACTTTTTATCAGTTAACAAATTAATTTGTTTAAAACAATTAATAGCCCAACCGCATAAATTTTGTTTTCTTACCAATCGACGCCTTTTGGTCCAAGGTTTACAAAAAGTACAAATTTGTATTGGGGAAATAACATTTTCACTGATTGGTCAGTCATTTTCATTTCTAAGCACTTTTTCGGGGGTTTGCCGCTTGCCTACTAATAAAATTTACGAAAGATGACCATAGACATTTCCCGCTCAAAGCCATCTATATAAAACGATTTAAATACATGGTGGTCCCTTTCTACACAGTGAGTCAGCATCTCAGGGAGCTGATGCTCTGTCCCTGACGACTTATGTATCTATATTAACACTCTTCCACTCTTAATGTGTTCGATTACACCATAAACTAAAAAAAAGATTTAAATACTAATTGACTAATTACTCGAAAAGTAGACCTCATGAAAAATTTTTTTTTGGGATGTTTTCTCCATTCCTTCCCCCCATAAAAAACTTACTATGAAATAACTGTTTCAAGTAAAAGGAATGCTTGTGCCAAGTTTCGTGAATATCGGATAAAAACTGTGGCTGCTAGCACGGAACACACATACAGACAGACACACAGACGGACGAAAGCAAAATTGTCCAATCGCAAAATATAGACGCTTCACTCGGTCGGACTCCAGATATTGTAGGTAGTTATAGTTATCTCGATCTCTGAGACGCAGGTCTGTGGTCCGCTTGTGCCATTGAAACAAGAACACAAGGGCCCTCGCTTCCAGGTTTCATGGGGGGCCTCGGTTAAGAGAAAGGCAGCGTATAGGTAGATCATGTGGTACTCTCTTATTATCCTGACGGGTCTTCAACGGTCTGTTTAAAACAGACTCCGTCAGTTCCGCCGCCCATAGCCTCGTATAGGGTCATACTCCACTCGATCCCCAGGTACAGTCGGAAATGTTAGGTCCCTGTAAAGTAGGCCTTCACAGGAAAGTGAGAAATAAATTTGGATTGAACTTATTATTTTTTACTTACATAAGAATTCTATTGCAGATGCTCTTCATTTGGACGTTACTCATTTGGTATATAACTACAACTGATGCTCAAAATTGCAACTATTATACTTCAGTAAGTATGCAATACCTAATCAATCACCGCGACTTTGTCGACGTTGTGTTTTGAGCCTGGGTCCAGCGAGGGTCAAAATACAAAGTCTGCCTACAGGAACTTAGCCTCCTCTCGATATTCTAGAAGAGAGGAAGAGGTATCCTCTCTTCTAGAATATCAGTTGTAATAATTATCGACAAGTGTCACCAGGTGAACAACTACGTGAAGTTAGTCTTTAAAATGAACACCTATAAATTCCAAAACGTGCCAAGCATTTGCATGGTTTGTGCATGTGCACTAATGAAATATTCAAAATATGCCACTTTTCTGCACCTGTGAGACTGTTTTACTAGGGCATCCGTACAAAATCACGTCAAGTGTCAAAATAGACTGTTGCCTCCTGATATCTCCTTTACATTTTACTTTTCTACCAATGAAAATAATAGCTTAGTTTATTTTTGGAAGTTAACATCGACAGCCCAACCGTGGGATGATCTTACACTAGGTACTTATTTGAAGCAAAGAACAGTCGATATTGGCTTAAAAAAATATTTTGAGCAACAGTGAACTCCTGCTGGATGGAGTCTAATTTTTTGCAAGGATTGCTTCTCTTTAAGTTCATGAATTCTTTCAGATTAATTCAACTGCAAGGGTGCCCGTAGCTAGCCCTGGTTATCCTGTCAATTACACTGGTGACTTACAATGCCGGTGGATACTTGACTGCCCCGAAGGGTATAACTGTCGTTTGGATTGTCCTGAGATTTCGTTGCCTCCGGTATGTTTTATATCGTATCAAACGTCCTGTATGCAAAGCATAGGTGTTTAAAGGTGCAATCACTGCAGAACCTCGAAAATATCATTTGCGAAAGGTCATCAACACTGCGATAGTCAACTGTGCGATTCGGTGAATTGCACCCTGCGACATGCATCTAGCCTGTAATCCCTTGGGATTAAAGGCTAGATGCAAGATCATTTGCTTTAGTTCTCGTAATCTCTTGTCATTAGTGAGTGGGAATATAAGATCTTAGAGGCTCAAATTAACCCGCCAACTTTAAATTTTATTTTCATATCCTTCCTTTTATCTTCATTCATGGGTGGTTAGCGGCAATAGGGCTGCTACTATTGTCCGTGGTACCAACAAAAATACTGGAGAAATGTGGGAATGGTGCCTTTCCCACCTCTTCACAGGCGTGAATATAACTGTGTATATTGTATGCCAAATTTCATCCCTATTCGTTTATTTGTTAGACCGCTGGAGTAGCAGTGCCCATGGTAGTCGTTACGCGTAGTCAGAGCCCTAACAATCCGGTTGTTCTAACTACAGAACTTCGATAGGTATCGCCAATTTGTTATGGAGGAAGTTCTCTAAACAGAAAGCATCAAGACTTTACCTTTAATTATCAACACCGTCATCGTCATATCAGTCAATTGACGCCAATTCCTGGGCATAGGACTCCCTCAAAGATCACCACAACTTTTGGTGCTGTGCCGCCGGCATCTATTGGTTGAAACGTGGATGTTGCCTCTACCATCCATACTAGCAAGAAATGATTGCTTACTTAGTTAATTTCGTTTACTAGGCCAAGTCATCAAGGTGCGTAGTAGATCAACTATTAGTATCAAAGAGTGGAGATCCCCAATTAACAGGAGCTGATGTCTACTGCGGGAGGGGTACGCTAGCTGTCCTTTCAACTCGACAAAGGATCAGCATAGGTAAGTTACTTTTAATATAAATTAAAAACAAGTAGTTCCTTTTTGAACGTGGTAGTAGATTTATGACCATTTACAAGTCCCTGAGGAGTTTTGACACAAACAAATTTCATCTCCAAAAGCTATCTGGGAGGTGGGCATGACGGATTCCTTGGATGTAGGTGGCTATGGATCAGACATTCTACTCCCCATTTTGCGACGTACACTATATGAGCTATATTATTACTACGTTTGTTTCAAGTGAGAGGGTGGGAATTACCTCCACTCCTAGAACAGCCATTTTCAACCGACTTCAAGGTTCTCAATTCGACCGTTTTTTTTTTTTTTTTTTTATGTTTGATACCTCTTATTTCTGGACTGGGTGAACCGATTTTTTTTTTTCAATATAAACTTCCGAAATAGTCCCATTTCAATTTGGTCCCATTCCGACAATTGGTTGGTCAATTTCGGTTGTGTCAATTTTCGACGTGTATTTAGATCGACTTATTCAACCAATAATAGGTAACGACAGAATTTTGAATCTTCTGCGATATCAATGTCGGTAGACTTAAATTGTAATTGTATTATTTTTCATATACTTATTTTCTTTTTGTAGGTTTAGTAACTAGTACAAACACACCCGGAGGTAGATTCTTATGTATGGCATCAGCACAACGCGCCGTTCCCAGTGCAAACTGTACTTGTGGTATGAGAAGACAGGTAATAAATACTAATAAACCAATCAGAATATTTTTTCAAAAATAATGTATTATGTAGGTAAGACAAAAGTGCTTGTCTTAAGTCGAAGTGCAGCTAGGGATCAAACTCACTTCAGGACTTGGATTTTTGCGAAGCGCGTGGCTGGTTGCCTTTTAGGTTACCTGGCGCTGGGCAAAAATCCAGGCCCAAACGCTCAATTGCAATACCGAACAATGTTTCCTTGTCCCGCACCGCGAACTAGTTCAGAGTAACTAGTTCTTTTGTAAAATCAAGACCTTGACATTGGCGAAATCATCGATGAACATCAATGAGGCCACGTTTTTAAAAAAAGAAGAAGAAGGAACTCCTTTTTCGATTTCTTTGATATTCTTGTTAGCTGCTGATATATAACCGGACATTACATTCTAATTTCGGCCTTCGGTCATTGAGCGAAGCGAGCCGAAGACGAGCGGAGCTCCCATGGAGCAGGTTAAATGTAAAATGTTCGGATGTTCGTTTCTCAGCAACCTCTTGACCGATAATTACAATTTTATCACGTAAATTAAACGCGGCGAGAACTGCATCTCTATTCCGAAAACAGCGTCCAAAAAAAGTTTTGATGATTGGATTATTCGTTGGCGTAAGTGTATCCTTTCTGAAGGAGCATACTTTGAAGGTGATACAATAAATATGGATGAATAACAAAAAAATTGTATATTATTGATCTTTTCCCGGTACTTTCTTGACAGAGTAGTACATAAAATTATACAATACAAATCACAAAAACTATACGTCTTGGGCTGGACTGTTCCCGTTCCAGGAGGAACGTTCTACCAACTGACCAAGTTAGCATACTTCACTGCTTATAAAATATATAAAACAATATGATAAACTTTCAGATTGCTTCGAGGACCTGATGATTCTCTGATATGTCTACAGCTCTCATTAATTATCATTATCAAGATAATAAAATTGAATATAGTATTTTTAGCTCTTTTCGGATGCTATATTTAATAAGTATACCCCCTAGCTGTGTCTAAACGTAATTGCAACATTACGCACAGCCTACCATAGTAGTTAGTTCCTCAACTATCGGTAATGGCACACTTGCTGTAATACGAATACAGTGTATATCAAGTCGAGCTACTTATGGGGTATGTCAAGCCGAAGCCACTGCCATCAGCTTGTCGTCTGGGATGGATTTCGATGTCATGTGGACAGTGAACCAAAATTAATATCTTGCACATTTTATTTTCTATCGAATGGTTGGATGATTACCACCGTGTGAACCAGCCGTTAATGAATACAGTTATGTTGAGTTGTAAACTTAATTAATATATTTAATAAAATTATACAATACAAATCTCAAAAACTATACGTCGCTGGACTCGAACTAGCGACTGATCCCTTTCCTGGAGGTTCGTTCTACCAACCGACCAAAACACCACTAGCCCAAGACATCTAATTTTGAAATCACTTTGATCACTGTGATACTTATTCTATGGGTCAAGAAATAGCCAGGCTTCCGGTCCTGAGAAACATCGATTAGGCGTTAAGCAATGTCTAAATAAAGGCGGCGAGTGCTATATTCTGTACAACCCTTGAAATTTCAGAACCGTATCGTTGGTGGTCAAGAAACAGGGGTCAATGAGTTCCCAATGATGGTTGGTCTAGTTGATACAAGGATAAGTAAAATAATATGCGGAGGTGATATTATATCCAACACCTATGTCCTGACGGCTGCCCACTGTTTGAAGTCTTTAGAAAAAGCCACAACAGCTGTGATTGTAGGAGAACATGACATCACTAAAGGTAAGTCTAAAACTCGCTTTCGTCAGGAGGGCTTTTAGCTACGCAAGCCCTACCCACTCACCGATACGCGAACACCCGACCCTGAAATGAGAGAGTGACAGGTGGCCCGAAGGAAAGAAAACTACAATATTAATAAAATCTCACTACATAATTGATACGTAGCGTATTACTCAATTAAGGATTGTGTGGATGACAGGGATGCCTTTTTTATTCCTACCTACGTCCATTGCCGAGCGCCTCTAGTTAGGCGCCCGGCGGACTTTGGCCACCGGGGTGTGGAGGCTGCGTGTTGATCGGGTTTTACTCCGATTCTTTGGGGTCGGTGTTTATCCCGCGTCGGTGAATGAAGGCACGCAGCCCTTCTAGCCTGCTTCTGTAAGGACGGCTTGTTGCTAGTCCGTCGTCCTCAGGCCCCGATCATGGAGGTCGATGGTCCTACTCGTGACAGAGTTCAATGCATGAGAAATGCAAATGTAAATGTATGTATTTGATTTTGTTAAATTAATATCTAAATTATTACTGTCGAATTACAAACCACTTTAAAAAACACGCTATGATAAATTATAAAATACCCACAAAGTAACAGTGCTTCTATTACCTAATGACCCTCGGCAATTGTTGTTTTTACGAATGGAATCGAATACATGTCCTGTCCATAAATTATTAAATTTATTATGTAAAAACTAAAATTTTACTTGAATTTAGAACAACGTACTTTATTGTTATTTTGTGTTGATTTGAGTGTGTAACTTTTTAGAGTTATAAAATAATTTCCCTGCAACTTACGCAGCTTTCCCACCATTCAAATATAAATTAATAATATATCTACTAGGGCGGTTCGCTGGAACGCGGGCGGTTACATCGAAATAATAAAGACGGAGCTGGCGGAATCTTAACCTAACCTAATTTTTTTTAGCACTGTCAACTACATGTTTCTTTAATGCTTAATAACTCAAAAACTATAAGAGCCGCATACACCAAAAACTATACAGCAAACCATAGGCTTATGTTATATCTTTATGCTAAATTTCAAGTTGATCGGTTAAGAGATGCGCCCGCTATCATGTCGCATACATTCTTGATTGAGCCCGTCGTTGCCGTTGTGAAGACTCCGCAAGCTTCGATAGTAACAACTCTATATACTTCGTGTAAAGCCGAAGCATATGATTACGATACGAAATAGAAGCACTGTAAATAATTATGTACAAAGGAGGAAAATTATCGTAGTATTATTTAATAATAATAAGTAACTATATTCACAGGTGAATCCCCCGCTACGAAAGGCTACAGAGTGAGCAAGTTTATTCCACACACGCTGTATTCAGAGTACGTATTCTGTTAATAACATGGTTTTAATTTTATTGCTGAGATTTTTTAATATTGAATTTTATTGAATGTTTTTTTTCTTTATATATTTGAAACCAATGAGTTTGCTTCTACTACGCTAAAGTTAATAACACTATCTTGAAATTAATGAAGCAGACTGGATGTATTGGTCATCGAAGCTCAGTAGTCAGAGCATTGTGCTTGTTAGGTAAAGGCCATGGATTAGAGTTTGTTTTTTTTTTGCTGCCATAAGCCGCGGCCGCTCTAACGTCCGTTGCCGTCTCTGGTTCACACGCAGAAGGTGCCCGGCGGTGGGTTAGATTACTGCTCTTCCAATGACATTTCAGTTTTTGTTATTTATAATTTCCATCTAAATACTTAGTTTTTTTTTGTTTCATTATACAGGGTGTTACATAAGGGTTATATCAACCCGAAGACATCGCTATCAGCTGGTTGACCAGAACCCATTTCGATATGTGTCGACCGCCAAACAAGAAAAAAAAAATCATCCAACTAAAAACATTATTACTGAATAAAATACTCTTGTTTGAAAAACATTAGCTAAAATCAGCAGGTCATTGACATCAAGTAGGTAGTACAAATAATGCGCGCCTGTGAAAAACCTTCTCTCTCTCTCCTGGTAGGAACATTTTGTCTCTGTTCCACATCAAGGTCTAAACTTTTTTTTTCTTGTTTGGCGGTCGACACATATCGAACGGCGTAAAAATAAAATATAAAATAACGTTTATTATCTTTGAAATTTTCAGAAAATTATTTAGATTCGTCAGAAGTTGGTGTGACTCTACCGAGGGTTCCAAAATGCAACGAGACTGAGAAGAGCCCTCAAGAAACTCAGCTCGGCTTTTTTCAAAATATTTCATCTTAAATCTAATACAGAGTTATTTAGAAAGGAGCAATTCGTTACGTTGTTACAACCAGGCCGCCTTGTCATCTAAGAAATCATTAATACTATAATAAGCTTTATGGCACAATTTACTTTTTATTAGTTTTTTAAATTTATTGACAGATAAATTTGCTATTTCGGTTGGCAATGTATTGTACATTCGAATAAAGTTCCCCGCAAAAGAATTACTCACTTTATGAAGCCTAAATTTAGGAACAGCCAGTTTATCCTTATTTCTTAAGTTTAGATTATGATTATCACTATTTTTCACAAATTTACTTTTGTTCTTGTGGGTATACAATAAAATTTCATAAATATACTGTGAATACACTGTAAGGATGTTAATATGCTTAAACTTATCTCTTAATGACTCCCGAGACCCCATTCCATAGATAGTCCGGATAGCCCTCTTCTGCAACACAAAGATGCATTCAATATCGGCAGCGTTACCCCACAGTAGTATGCCATATGTCATGATACTGTGGAAGTAGCTGAAGTAGACAAGACGCGCCGTTTTAATGTCTGTAAGTTGTCGGATCTTTTTGACAGCATAGGCTGCTGAACTAAGCCTGGCCGAAATTTTCCCGATATGAGGCCCCCATTGCAATTTGGAGTCTAACGTTATGCCCAGAAAGACAGTGTCATCGACCAATTCTATTATATCATCCCTAACCTTAACACTGGTTTTAACAAGTCTTACATTAGGTAAGGTGAATCTTACACATTTAGTTTTATTTTCATTTAATAATAAATTATTAGCACAAAACCAGTGGACTATCCTAGAGAGGGTAATGTTTACATCGTCAAGTTCGCGCTGTCCACGTTTAACTTTAAATATTAAAGAAGTGTCATCAGCAAACAAAACTACCTCGTGGTCGTCTCTTATGAGGTGAGGGAGATCATTAATATATACTAGAAAAAGAAAAGGTCCCAAAATTGAACCCTGCGGTACCCCCATTGCTACAGGAGAACCAGGTGACTGTTTACCATTGATCACTACTTTCTGGACCCTATCACTTAAGTAAGAATTGACGAAATTCAAGGCCGTCCCCCGGATTCCGTAATGATCAAGTTTCTTAATTAAAGTCTGGTGCTGAACGCAATCGAAGGCCTTAGATAAGTCGCAGAATACACCATAAGCATCATAGGACTCATCCCAGGCCCTGTATATACACTCTAATAATTTAATTCCGGCATCAGTGGTGGACCGACCACGAGTGAAACCGAATTGTTTTGTATGTAATAGTTTATTAACGTTAAAGTGATTTTGCATTTGATTAAGCATAATTTTTTCAAAAATTTTACTAAATGTAGGTAGTACAGAAATGGGACGGAAATTGGACGGATCTGAAGTACTACCCGATTTAAACAGGGGAATTAATTTACTAGATTTCATTAAATCAGGGAACACACCACTATCAACACAATTATTAAATATTAATACTAGTTCAGGAGCAACCATTTCAATAAAAGAATTTACTAAATACACAGAGATGCCCCAGAGGTCAGCTGTTTTCTTGATATTTAAAGATTTAAAAGTTTTTAAGATAGTGTTTATGTTAACTTTACTGAATTTAAATATAACGTTACAACAAGGAACGTTTGCTTTTAACCAAGATTCTGCAATGGGGGTTGAAGAGCCTAGGGTTTTTGTCAAATCTACAGGAATTCGGGAGAAAAAATTTTCAAATTCGTTAGCGACCTCGAATTCTGATGTAGTTATTTTACCATTTATATTAAGTTTAAAATGATTATCATTTAATTTTTGTTGACCTCTTTCCGCGTTTATAATTTTCCAAGTAGATTTAACTTTGTCTGCACTATTGAGAATTTTATCACTTATATATTTTGATTTAGCTGCTAAACAATCTGCTTTAAACTTTTTTGAATAAGTTTTAACATAATCTAGAAATTCAACTGATCTATTAAGCTGTCTTTCTGAGTATAGTTCATAAAGTTTTTGTCTACTTTTGTGTATACCCTCAGTGGCCCATTCACTGAAAGTAGGACTATCACTAATCATGACCTCCTTAGACTTGAATATGGAGTTGAACTCGTTGTAAAAAGAATCAAAAAATAATTTATACATTACATTTGGATCTAAGCCAGTGTCTAAGAATGGAATTTTATTGCAAAGTCCAACCCTCATTCGTTCCAAGCGGTCACCAGTTATTGGTCTACATAATATTTTACGTTTTATAACTTTTTCTTTAGTGATTTTAAAAGATGCTATTTGCCCACAATGGTCTGAATCTAGCTTTTTTATAATACTTTTACTTTCTGGCAACATATCGCTGTATATATTATCCAGGCAAGTGGCTATTGTATTACAATATCTAGTAGGCTCCAAAAATAAGTTTGTAAGATTGTGTGATTTAAATAAATTTAAAATATTATAACTCATAGGCGTATTAACAAGTAAATCGACATTAAAATCACCACATACTATTAGGTACTTATTAGTTTTTCCAAGTTTACATAGAACTTTGTCAATAAGTTCCTCAAATTCGCAAAAGGGTGAGGTTCCAGGTTTATACACGCATACTACTATGAATTGCTCCATTTCCACGCACGACAGTTCGACTTTACACTCTAGAGAAAGAGACACAATATCTTTCTGTTCTTTAAATTTAAGTTGTTTATTTAATAAAATCAAAGATCCCCCCCGTACTGTGGTCACCCTGCAGAATGCACTACCAACCCGGTGATTACTGAAATTGAACATGAGCTCATACGACTTACGCATATGTTCTGTAATACAAAAAATATCAATATTGTCTGAATTCATTAACAGTTCCAACTCTAACTCTTTGCCATGTGTTAAACAACCAATATTTTGATGCCCTATGTTGATATAATTTACATTTTTTGATTTGGTTTGATTTGGAGGGCATTTTTTAACGTAATTAATATTTGTAACTAAATTTAATTCAATTAATTGACTATGTCTGCTAAAGGGTAATATTGCCTCTGTTGTCGTAGAACTTAATTTAAATTACTTGGAACAGATTCCAAAGTCTTAACACTAAATCTACATTGCTCAATAAAAGCAGTTTTGTCAGCCAAGTTCTTGGCTGAAGTGTAAAAATAATTGAATAGCAAACTTGCTATTTGTCTCTTATAATGCTTTGGTAGAAAATACCTACCTTTGTTTACATAAACAATATGTTTGTTATTGTTAAAGTTACTGTCAGAAGTTGACAAATTGTATTTATATACAGTTCTCTTAAAAACAGAATTAAAGTCAATTACATGGAATTTATTATTATATTGGCTAGTTAAATTGAGTTGTAAATTTATCTTATATCTAAGAGAATTTTCCACGTCTGGCACACCTTTTATGTATGGTAATGTAAACATTACTACATGTTCAACATTTAAGTTTTGCATTTTGTCAAAGTATAGGGATAGTTCATTTTTGTTAATTTTACCCCTGTTTGAGCAGAAAATAATTATTTTACTGTTTGAGTCAAAATTATATTCTAATATCTTTTGCATAATTTCATTTAAAGATGCACCTGGATAACAGTTATTAATAATTGAATAACAATTTGAATTAAATTGTTGTATCAGAAAAGAACTAAAATCAGTTCCAATATCATCACTAAATAAAACTAGTTTAGTATATCCAGTATGACTATTACTTTTTACACTGTCACACAATTCATACACTAATGAAGTAGGTGAGCAAGTTGTAAGGGAAGCCTGGTTCTCCAATGATTGAGAAGGACTTGTGCAATTGATATTGCATGAGTGGTTATTTATGAAGGTATTAAGGCGCTCAGTATTATAATTAGATGTTTTGAGTACCTTATCTATACTTGATGAACACTTATTAAAGTCTTTTAGAGACCATTCATATTTCTTAGTTACATACTCTAATTCAAATTGCAAATTTTTTATTTGTGACTCTAAGCGTTGTGTGTCAGTGTAATATTTTAAATGACTTTGTTTAAGTTCTAACATAGATAATTTAGCTTGTTCTCTTAATTTTAAACTAGAGTTAACATTTTTACACTTTTTGATTAAGATTCTATGATATTTTAATTGTTTCTTTGATTTTAAAATGAATTTCTTTATTTTTAGGTATTTTTTTAGTTTATTCCTGCTGCAAAAATAAACTGGCTTGTCCAGTTGGTATGAACTGTCATTGGTAAGATCTATAGTAGACAAGTCCAGGTTTGGAACTGTTGCAGAAGGAACAAACTGCGGAGTACCACTCATTAGCTCGTTATAAAGGTTATCCGTTTGTTGGACTACGACTTGCTTGGCAGCTGACTCCAAGTGTAAGATGTGCCCCTGGGCATCCCGTAGCTCCTGTTCCAGCAAGGTAGTCCTCCTCAAGGTCCCTTCATACTCATCACTGCACTCTTGAAACCTATCTACTATTGATTGAAGGTGGTTCCGCTGCATTACAATTTCATCATAACTAATATGAAGCCTAGCTAGTTCAGATTTTAGTTTTTTACTATCGTCTAAAGCACCTATCAACAAGTTTTCATTTTCTTCTCTTTCTTTTTCTAATTGTAAACAGAGATCTGTTTTAGATTTAAGTTCCTGCAACACCAGCTGAAGTTTGGGCTCCTCCTGCTGGCGGGATAAGGCTCTACGGCTACGGGTATTCATATTCTCGACAAATAAGTGCAATTAAACGCAATTTAGAAAATACAAGTAGGTAGTTCGAGGTTATGTTAGGTACCGGTAAATTAAAATCAAAACTTTTCTGTACTTACGAAAATAGATCGCCTGTTTTCAATGTTGAGAATATGAATAAACACGTATAATAAAATAATTTGACCTATTATAGGAGAAACATTATGTATTTACGTGAAATAACATTGAACAATACGGTCAGCTGATTCGTCACTTTTTAGCTTATTTTTACACTAATATACACAAAATTCTTTGAAATGATTATTTTTGCACTACTATTGTGATGATATTGGAGTTATCTGATGTAATTTGTATTTATTTCACTAATAAATTTATAGGAGCTAAAATTTTACGACTGTTCAATAGTGTTGCCAGACGCAGAAAAAAACGTTCTGGGCGACCAGCTAATAGGGGTGACTTCAGGTTGATATAACCCTTATGTAACACCCTGTATAAGGGAATATAACTTATAATTTGGTTGATCATTATACTCTTAGAGTTTAATTTGTTTAATGTATAATGTACATGGTGTCACAGAAAGAATACATAAACCGTGTATTCTTTCGTTAATGTGTTTAATTATTTGTAATTTATATATTTGTTTAATTAATCTTAAATGCATCAACTGACTATAAATAATGCTTTTGATTGTCAAGTTATTCCTGCCTGCCAATATTACAGAAATACCTCTTGTGTTCAGATCTATTTTATATTTGTGCAGTGTTGGTGGTATATTGGACTACGACATAGGACTTGTGGCGACTGCTACTAAGATGGTGTTTAGTGACCGTGTGGGACCTGTCTGCCTGCCATTTAAGTTCTTGAATAACGATTTTGCTGGAGAACAAGTCACCGTACTAGGTATTTATTTTATTACTTACCGAACTCTTTCGCGATCTACTCTCTTAGTATATTTTATCAATTTATTATATTATTAATACATTGTACACAACCCCTATCATCTCTCTCCATTTTCTTTCCATCCTAAGGTTGCCTGGAAGAGATTGCTCTTTAGCAATAAGGCCGCCTATTGTACATTATTCTTAAGGCATGTGTAACATATCTGTCTCTTTTTCTGTGCAATAAAGAGTATTTATCTTATCTTATCAATACATCTATATAAGCCGCGTACGATGTGAGTGGGATAGAACCTTGTCACAATAACCGCTCCGTGACGTCATCAATCACTGAAAAGTACGGACAACAAAACAGTATTGTAGGTCAATCTACGTCACTATGACGTCAACAACATGGCCGCTAATCCCATTGTCATCTTGCGCGACTTATAATATCTATACTTCTATACTAATATTAAAAAGAGAAAAGATTTGATTGTTTCTATGAATTGAATAGGATCCGCGACTACTGAACCGATTTTGAAAATTCTTTCACAGATATGTAGCTAGCTAAATAATCCCGGAGTAACATAGGGTACTTTTTGTCCCGGTAATGTGTTCCCACGGGAATCGGGATCAGCTAGTATCTCATAAACACACAAATCAAAAACACATCGAACATTGACACCAAAACCGACTTAAAATTACTGAAATGGGTCCAAATGGAAATGAATTCAATTTAAAAAACACATCAAACATTGACACCAAATCCGACTTAAAATTACTGAAATGGGTTCAAATGGAAATGAATTCAATTTAAAAAACACATCGAACATTGACACCAAATCCGACTTAAAATTACTGAAATGGGACCAAATCATTTTAATTATTTTTTTAATGGGTTCATAATAGGTCCATGGTTCACCTAGTCAAAAGGTGAGGTAACAAACATAAAAAAAACATAAAGTCGAATTGAGAAACTCCTCCTTTTTTTTTAAAATTCTTTATTGTACAGATTTACAAAACACAAAGAAAAACAATAACAATATGTACAAAGGCGTGCTTAAGCCAGTAATGGCTTTTCTTCCAGCAGACCTTAGAGATATAGAGGAGATAGATACTACTAAAGAGAGAAGAGGAAAGTTTAAACGCGTACTTTAAATAACTAATCAAAAATAACTCAAATCAAAAATCAAAAAATTACTAATCCTTTAGTTGGATGTCAGTTATAAAAAGAAGTATTCTTTATTTTCTGTTTTACATAATTAAGTAACTACGTGCTCATTAATTTATATTTTTAAGTGACTTAGGTATTAACTTTTAAGTTCCTTTTTAATTTTTGTTAGGTTGGGGCACCTCTTTTTTCGGTGGCCCGGATTCCGATACTCTTCAGAAGGTGGACGTCACAGTGCTATCCGACAGAGAGTGCAGAGATCGGGAATCCTCAGCGACATACAGACAAATGTGCACCTATACTCCTGGGAAAGACTCTTGTCAGGTAAAATTATTATTTTAAGCAAATGGAAGTTCTCTAACTTTCTCAAATAATATCCAGCACACGCTCTTAGTCCCTACTCGTAGCAAGTAATTTACACAATATCAATGATGTGCACGGGAGGTCATTGACCCTTCGAGAATCTTGACACCGACTTCTAAATTTACCGGTAGCGCCATCTAGTTACGTCTTCGGTACTAACTCAGTTGTACAAACTAGAATGGTGAGTTACGCAATCTGTTGATCTTCGCTGTTAGTCCTGTTCCAATACTTAGGCGCTGTCTTCACGAGCGAGAGAATCGCGACGAGTCTGTACTTCTATCGCCGCGATAACATCGCCGTGTGGAGACGCGTTCATAGAGAGTGTATACGTGGCACGACGACAATATCGCCGCGATTCTCTCGCTCGTGGAGACAGCGCCTTAATATTAATCACAAAACCGGCCAAGTATGAGTCACTTGTCACACACACAAGTCGAGACTCGCGCACAAAGGATTCCACACCATTATGTATAAAAATAGGCTGACTTTCATGGGGACATTCATCAGGCGGATTATCAACAAAATACAAAATCAAGAAAAAAATAATGTTTAAAAATGGTAAAACAAACTACGTTTGTTGTATGGGAGCCCCCTAAATATTGATTTTATTCTGATTTTTAGTATTTGTTATTATAGCGCCAACATGCATACATCATCTTTTTTTTTTTTTTTTTTTTTTTTTTTAGTTCCGCGACCAAGGCCGCGGCCGCTTTAACGTCCGTTGCCGGGCGTCTCTGGTTACAAGCAGAACGTATTTCCAGTGGCGCCCGGCGGACTTTGACCACCTCCGTGGTCTCTGCGGGGGGTTGGGTCGGGATGAGAATCCCGCGTCGTTGGGGTAGGGTTTTATCCCGCGTCAATGAGTGAATCTGGTTGCGTGCTATGGGGCAAAGGCCCCGCAGCACGCAACCCTTCTAGCCTGCTTCTGTAAGGACGACGGGTGGCGATCCCGCCGTCCTCAGGCCCCGATCATGGAGGTCGATGGTCTTGGGCGTAGATGAGTCTGCGGCGGCCTCGCCGCTGACTACGGAACTCGGCGGGGAGGGCACGCTCCCTCTCCCTCTCGGCCGCCTCCTTCGCGAGCACGACTTGCTCGCAGAAGGACACGGCCGCGTTCCACCTACTCCCGCTGGAGACCATGGCTTGAAGCATGGTCTCCAGCGAGAGGGTATCCACGCCCAGACCCACTACGAGGTCCCGGCGCTGACTCGCCCACGCTGAGCACTCCACCAACGTGTGGAGTGCGGTGTCGTCGTCGGAAACCTCGCAGTGTTGACACCGGGGTGTGACCTCACGATGGATGCGAAACAGATAGCTACCGAAGCATCCATGCCCGGTTGCATACATCATCTGTGAAAAATTTAACTTTCTAACTATCACAATTCATGAGATACAGCGTGGAGACAGACGGACAGCGAAGTCTCAGTAATAGGGTTCCCGTTTTACTATATGGGTATCTAAAAACGATAGTCTTGGGGACTTGAACCACCGGCTTTTCTCTTCACAGGAGTAACGCTCTTACAAACAGACAAAGACACCACAATAACGACCGATTCATTTCTTTAAATGAACTAATAAACTAAATAAAACATCTAAGTAGACATTTCCCTAGGACTTATTCTCCCACTTTTCGGGGTAAATTTAGAAGTGTTTGTGTTATTATTTAAATTTATTTTCATATACCCCCATAAAATTTATTATAAAAAAAAAAACATCATATAATGTTTTGATGTCCTTATGAATATGTAGTACGATATTTTTATGTGAATTATGGATATTATGTGATTTATTGAAACTATATTGTATAAATCTCTGATGATACATACCGTGAGATGAAACCAGTCAGTAGAAAAATTATAACAGTAGAAAAGTATATGGTTTTGTGCAATATGTGCAGCAGATTCCACCAAGTGCCATCAATCGATAGTATAAATAGTAAAAAAAAAAACAAAAAATAATAATAATGGATATTATCAGTATCGCGATTCAGGGTATCGCTTCAGAGGCGCCATCTATCACAATGTGTTAAAAAACAAAATGTTTTACTATAAATTCCACCAAACGCCGACAGTCGAAAGCATACATTATTTAAAATAAATTGCTATTGCTGTTTAATTACGCGGTATTTTTGTTAAAAGAAGGTATTATACGTTGGACATACTATTGTTTCCATTTTTAATGCTGCTAATTTAACTCTGAGGACCCAACTCACAGAGAGTGACTCTTTGTACTAATTAGTACACAGCCAACAGCGGCTGTGTTGACTAAACCTCTAAATGTCAATTGAAATTGTGATTCTGTTTCATTCAATATACAAAATATGTAACGCCTGACAAAAATATACTAGCAAAATCACTACTAGCTTTTCGCGTGTAACTTCGTTCGGTTACGGTTAATAGACCTGATTCTTTTTGCTATTGATTTCTCATATTGTCCTCTATCATATCACCCAGGTATAATTTCTGGCGAAAGGATAAACATAATTTATATCAATACTTTTTTTTTTTTTTTTTTTTAATTCCGCGGCCCAAGGCCGCGGCCGCTCTAACGTCCGTTGCCGGGCGTCCCTGGTTACTAGCAGAGGGTATGTCCAGTGGCGCCCGGCGGACTTTGACCACCTCTGTGGTCTCTGCGGGTGTTTGGTCGGGACGAGAATCCCGCGTCATTGGGGTCGGGTTTTATCCCGCGTCAGTGAGTGAATCTGGTTGCGTGCTATGGGGCAAAGGCCCCGCAGCACGCAACCCTTCTAGCCTGCTTCTGTAAGGACGGTGGGTGGCGATCCCGCCGTCCTCAGACCCCGATCATGGAGGACGATAGTCTTGGGCGTAGTCGCGTAGTCTGGGGCGGCCTGGCCGTCGACTACGGAACTCGGCGGGGAGGGTACGCTCCCTCTCCCTCCCGGTCGCCTCCTTCGCGAGCATGACTTGCTCGCAGAAGGACACGGCCGCGTTCCACCTACTCCCGCTGGATACCATGGCTTGAAGCATGGTCCCCAGCGAGAGGGTATCCACGCTCAGACCCACTACGAGGTCCCGGCGCTGACTCGCCCACGCTGAGCACTCCACCAACGTGTGGAGTGCGGTGTCGTCGTCGGAAACCTCGCAGTGTTGACACCGGGGTGTGACCTCACGATGCATGCGAAACAGATAGCTACCGAAGCATCCATGCCCGGCAACCATCTGCGTCGCACGGTACGTGAGGTCACCATGCTGCCTCTGCAGCCAATCGATGATCGGTCTCACCGCCGCGATGAAGATGGCATCCCCCTTGGGTTGCTCAAGTCGCACCCTCCATGACTCCATGAGATCCTGGCGGAGTTGGGACCGCTGGTCCTCGATTTCTCGAGACGCAGGCCTGTGGTCCCGCTCCAGCGCCTCCTTGCGCCATTGGAACAATGACGCAAGGGCTCTCGCTTCCAGGTCCCATGGAGGGGTCCCGGCTAGGAGACATGCAGCCTCTCCGGAGATCGTGCGGTACCCCCGTACGGTTCTGACGGCCAAGGTTCTAAGTGGTCTGTTTAACAGAGTCACGTTCCCCTTGACCGCCAACCTATCCGCCCATACGGGAGCCCCGTATAGGGCCATACTCCGCACGATCCCCAGGTACAGTCTCCTGCAGGAGGCGTTGGGTCCCTTTAGGTTGGGCATCAGTCGCGAAAGCGCGACCGATGCCTGCGTCACCTTGGGGACCAAACTTCGGAAATGTGGTCCGAAGTTCCATCGGCTATCAAGTACGATCCCTAGGTACTTCATCGAGGGCTTGATGCCGATGCTAACGCCTCCCACATTTATGCTGGAACCTTCTGGTGAACCGTTCCGAGGTCTGTGAAAACACAGAACCTCGGACTTGTGCAAGGCCACCTCCAGTCCCAGCTGCCGTATCCGACCCACGACTCGAGCAACACCCGTCGTGACCTTGAGTGCTGCCTCCTGGTACGTTGCACCCCGCGCCGTGACGAGGGTATCGTCGGCGATACAACAGGCCGAGCCGTCCTCGTCCACCGGGCTTCCCGGGTGGACGTAGTACGGCTCGGCGACCACGGCCAAGTTTATGGACCACTGCCGGATGCTCTGGTACAGAAGATCCTGAGCAGCACGGCAGTGGTTCAAATTCACTTGCAGGATACGGATACGGGCGTCAGACATTAATTGACGTCCATAACCGCATCCCGCCGCGAAGCAACTGGCCGCGCAAGGGCGGCACCCCCACCGCTCTCAGCGGACGGACGAGGTTTTGGCTTCGAGGCGGCGCAGGTTGTGCTGCCGACCCGGTGATCCACGGTCGTGCCCTCCGCCTCGCATCTAAAGCAGCGAGGCGGGGCGTCACAGGCAGTTGCCTTGTGACCGGGCCGGCTGCAGCGGAAGCACCGATTGCCCACGGTGACTTCCGCTGTACACTGCACTCCGACGTGCCCCACCACCATGCACCGGAAACATCTGGTTTCCCGGGCACGAAGGAGGTGCACCTGCGCCTTTAGGAAGCCCCCTACGAGGAGGCTTCGTCCGTCCGCCACTTTCAGTGCCGCCGCGACGGGGCACTGGACGACTGTCATCCCGTGACCAGTGGAGCCGAAGGAGATATCTGAAGCCTTCACCTGGTCACGGGGGCAGCCGCCCGCCTCCACGACGGCGGAGACAACTTCCTCCGTCGTGGCCGCGTCATCCAGACCCGTGATGCGCAATGCGGCGCATTTGGTGGGTCTGGTGACGCGGACGGCTTCTTCGTCCAGCGCGACCCTAAGCTGAGCCGCTAGGGCGTCAGCTTTAGGGCCGCTGGAGGCGCCGGAGACCTCGAGGAGGCGAGCCCCCCTTGTATTTCGAGGGCCGAGAGGTTGACTGAGGACTTCACGGTCCTCAGTACGTCGGCGTACCCCACCCCTTTCTCCACACCTACCGTCGTCACCGTCAGGACGACGGCGGTGGAGCGAGGGGGGCGGGGCCTCTTCGGCGCCTTCGCCGCGGCGGCTTTGGCCGCTTTCTTGGCAGCCTTCGTCTTCCTCTTCTTGGCTCCCACTACTTCCCATCCCTCCCGTCTGGAGGGATGTATTATATCAATACTGGTCATTATACCGAACCATCGGAGAAATTTCTTTATTTTTTTTTATTTCATATTTCACTTCTCACCTTAAAGTTTTATAGATTATTGATATCGAGTTGAAATAGATAAGTTTCATATATACGCGCCCAGCTATTTTTCAGTATTTTTATTTTCGCTGTAGCTTATATTTAAGTTGTTACAAAGGTTTTTATCATCAAGTGCGCCAAGTATTTCCGCCACTTTCCGCGCCAGTGGGGGGCTGAATAGCCATGGGAGCCCAAACTGCAGAGTGGCTTATATCCATAACCTGCAAATCTTACTCATTTGTGTTTTTCTCAGGAGGATTCTGGTGGTCCACTTTTGTACACGGACCCATCGACGGGTCGACTCTTCGCAGCCGGTATAGTGAGCAGCGGTCGCTCATGCGCTTCAAGGCAGCCCGCCATCAACACTAGGGTTACTTCGTTCCTTAACTGGATAGTAGAAAATACGAGAGAGACGTATTGTAGGAAATAACTTTAAAATGACTGTATTATTTTATTGTGTGACCGAGCGAGCAAAACTTCTACATTTCGATTATACTAGATAATTTTGCTTTAGTCTGTCTACCTGTGTGTATCTGTAGGCAGTGTAGGTATGTGTACATTTTTGTATCTGATGTCCACGAGACTTTGCAAAAGTGTACCTTTATTTAAATAGTTCGAGGCAGAAATGGGTGTTTTCACCCGAGTTAAACACTCTACTTTTCATTTCGAATACGAGGAAAGCAAATAAAAGTCAAATAAAACTAATATAACAATAGAGATTGATCACGTATCAAGTACTGGTTTTCATTCGCATTTTTTTCAGGGCAGGCAAGTCTTTTGGTCATACCGCCTTGTCATATTTTTCCGTACAAAATGGTCTTCAGTTTTCTTAATTACTTCAGTTATTTACTTACGCACATATTTTTGGATGCGCTATAGAGTATTTTTTTATGATTTGAGGCGTTATGGCGGTCGATTTAGTCAGGTTTGGTCGGAGTCTCTACTAAAAGTCAGTAGGTACTAAAATACTTTTTCATCTCTCATGCTCTGAAAGTGGGTCATTACTTACCTAATATGCGGGTTGAAAGTTATACATTTCGGCACTAGGGCGGAAAAGTAAAAAAAAAAATCATCAACATATCTTGAGGCGATGGCATAAAACGTATACAGCCAAGTCCGATAGCCAATACAACATTCAGGTTTTTGAATGATTATAAACAAAAAAAGATTTGGTTACACTGAGCGGGGATATAGTTGGTGTGTGTGTGTGTGTGTGTGTATGTGTTTTACAACGTGGCAATGTTTTGTCAGCCTTCTGGAAACAGCGCCAGTCGGCAATGATGAGGAGTTATATGACGCTTGTGTATATATTTTTTAGATAATAATTTTAGTGTAAATTATTGTGTCAGTACAAAATAAAAATTTAAGCTTGTTTTGTAAAAAATATTAATTAAATTATTTTAACATGTACTTATTTTCTTAAAAAATGTCTATTATCTCAAAACTGTATCCGTCCTATTTGAAAATTACATTTGGAAAAAACAAGGATGTGTCGGCGGCCGCCGACTAACAGCTTAAAGACCTAGAGCCTTTGACTGAAAGTCATACCTCACGTTATGAAGTCTGGAAATTTCTCAGAGCATGTTCCCAACACAGGGGAAAACGGTCAGTAAAGTATGAAGTGTCGGTTGTAGTTACACCCAGAGATATCAAAGATAGCAGAGGTAGCAAAGATGGATAAAATGGTACATTACTTACCTCATTTTATAAAGCTTCAGTTTTTTTAATATTTTTTCGGAATAACAATAGAAATCACGTCACCAAATCCAGACCCCTTTTTTTTTTTGTTTTTTAAATCCGCGGCCCTTTGTCGCGGCCGCACCTACGTCCATTGCCGAGCGCCTCCGGTAGAGACTGAGAGAATTCCCGGTGGCGCCCGGCGAAATCCAGACCCCTGGCACGGTTGCAACCCCTTGCCAGAACCCCAATAACCCTTGGACTGCCAGATATGAGTAGTGATTTAAAAACTGAAAATTTCTAAGAGCATGTGTCATACACAGGTTAGAACGATAAAAATAAGAATCGTGAAGGTTTAAAAAATAGATTTAGTTAGTTATTCTTTATTGTACATTAAAATATATACATAAGTTGGTAATTATTAAAAACAATATGCACAAAGGCGTGCTTAAGTCAAAAAGATGACTTTTCTGCCAGCAGACATTTAATGATGTTCCGATGTCAGACATTGCAATAATTAGTTCCTGGGGTAGCCTGTTCGATCCAGTCCAGTACTGCTGTGACCCTGGTGTTGACTCCTGGGAATCCTGAAGCACAGGATCGACCAAAACTGATGATCCCCACGCTGTAGAGTCTACCATTGGTGTTTGGGTCCGCAAAGAGAGCGGGACCGCCTGAGTCATTCTGAAACAAATATGTGTGTGTGTTCCATCCGCGTGGTATAGTTTTCTCTTGCCCAATTCCCATGGGAACGCATTCCCGGGATAAAAAGTAGCTTATTGCACTCAAGGATAATTTAGCTACATCTTAGTGAAAGAATTTTCACAATCGGTTTAGTAGTATCGGCACATATTCAATGTAAACCAACAATCAAATCTTTCGACTTCATAATATTAGTATAAAGCAAAATAGGTCCTCACCTGACAAGAATCTCTGCCTGGTGCAAATGTACACATCTGTCTGTCCGTCAATGTAGAAATTTGTGTACGGCAGGAGCCCTGGGTCACGACGTTCACATCAACTTTCTGTAGGGTATTGGAGTTTGGACCCCCGGGCACCAATGTACCCCATCCTTGAACAAAACAGGCGATGGATCAAAATCATTATATTAAACAAACTTAGCAATGGAAGGAATAAAAATAATCCAACAAAGGCTCTGCCACAATGCTATGTCGTGAAGTAAGGCCAGCGAGAGGAGATAAAAGAATAAAAATTCAAATTTTTGGATTCCCTATTCTACTCGCTGTCGTCTGTGTACAAGAAGATTCGTTGGAAAAGTCCGAATCTGACGTATTTACGACAGAACTATATATTGTCTGTCATTATCAATCGTACGCAGTAAGTACCTAGCGAGTTGGTCGATGAGAGCTGTCGTTTCGTGGTACATGAAAACATTTAGTAGGTAGGTACCGCAGTTGTCAACATTTCATACATGTCATAAATACGTTTGATTCAGACTCTTGCAACGAGTCTTCTTTGTTTAATAGGTACAGACAACAGCGATAAGAATGGGAGTTTAAAAAATTGAATATAATTTACTCAAATAAAAATTATTTAAACCCCGAAACTTTGTTTAGCTGGTCACTTTCGTGTACTTTATACAAATATTTGAACTGTATGTATGTTGGTCCTTTTTTTCCAGCTTACCCAATAATGTAACAATATTCCCAGTAAAGTCCCAATTCCGGTATTTAAACGGTAAACACACGGGACCCACGCGATCGCTGAATAGTATCTGATTGGCAACTCGAATTAACGATATGTCATAGTCATAGTTGGACCTGAAAAAAAATTGTACAGTTTTTATTATATTTTTGTATATAATAAAAAAATTTACCATATAAATAAAATCGGTCGATCCGTTTTGGAGGAGTATGACCGTAACACAAAATCTCTGTTACTTCATTTAAAGAGGAAATATTTGTACAATGTTTGTAACTAATACGCACCACCGTACGAGAATGCTATCGTACAGCTTTAAACAAATTGTCATATTAGAAAAAGAGAATTACTTACTCAGTGTACCATGGGTGAACAATAAAAGAAGATACCCTGTAGCCCGCGGTGGCCGGTGAGTCCCCTGGAAACAGGAATATAAACCTATATTACTTCTTTACCTGATAAGTGCCAGTATCCAAGCCTATACCTGATAGTGGCACACTAATCAAAGGAATTAAGTATGCAGGAAACACAACAAAAAACACACACATGCAATGCCTATGATCTTATTTAAGACGACGATGCTGCATAAGTTGAATACTTCAAAGGACATTCTTTTATTTGGCATAAAAAAGTACCTCATTCGAAGGAGGCTCCCATCCACTAAAAAAATTGCCGTGTGCCATGTTTGTGCCTGGTGAGTGGACCTAGGCTTCAAAGTCCTACATTAAGGGCCTAGGAGGCGATTACATATTTGAGCCGTTTGGATATGAGATAAAAATATCGCGGAAGGTCTGATCGATGCTCAGAGAATTGGCATTACCGATCAACGTGGCAACGCAGCCGGCATCCTGGGACCCTTCCCAGTCAGCAATGACGCGGGATTTTTTTTTACATGAATAACCGTTGAAGATAAGTAGGTACTTTCATTTTTTTAGATTGTCTTAATATAAGACTACTTCAGCGTTTTCCCTTATCCCTTTTGGAGCATATTATCTGTTTCCCAGTAACCCGTCCCAAAATATGCATTCCTGTCACCACTCACCACCGTTTCGTTAATAATTCCTTATCCGATGTATGAGTTTTACAAAAAGTGACGCCTCTGTCTCTTTTTGTTACCCTTCGAGGGTAAACTAAAAGGAAACAAAGAGAAGAACTCACCATATCGTGTGTCGTGTTCACCAACGACCGCCGCGTAGTTCTGAGGTGATTCCCCGATGACACAGTGCGCGGCTGACAGCACGTACCATTCAGATATGATCACGCCTCCACACCTGATCAGAGATATCCTGGCGTCAACTAAAGCAACCATACTTGGGAACTCATTTACTCCTGTCTCAACTCCTCCTACGATCCGTAGCATCTGAAAATAACCTTTTTTAATTCACATATTTAGGACACAAAGCAACAATATTACGCACATCCTACCATAGCGGTTAGTTGCCTAACTACTGGTAGATGGTGCTCTAAAGCAACGCCATAAGTCGCAAATTCAACAATAGTGATCGCAACAGTATCTTTATCGAGGGAATACTCTATTCTCAAAGGAGAGATCGTACTGTGGCGTGTACTTAACGAATCTCTGACGTCATATGTAATAAACGTCTAGATAATACGAGAAGGCGGTTCAAGACCCTTCGACAATCTTCTACCAATTTCCAGTTGCGCATACGCCACAACTCCTTATAATTGAATTCAAGCACTGCTTGATGTCGAGGGTCACCAGTAAAGTCGACACTCGCCAGTATATACCACCAGGGTATACTTATATGTTAAGTTAAAAAAATACAGCTAACTCGTATTACTGGAAATTTGAAGTTACCTGTCTTCTGTCGCCACATCTACAACTGGGTGCTGTTGCCTCGGCTGTTAAACTACAAGAAAACCAACCACCTGGAGATCTTGGATCTGATATCAAACCTGTTAATATTCGTTAAAATAGAGTAATGACATAACGAGAAATTTGGACGTGTGAGCTCTAAAAGCATTTAAAACAGATGTTTGTAAAATGAATGATTGTAAAATGAGTGAAACACAGGCGTTTTTTACATCCTGATTTTGCCAATTAAGCAATTTTTTAGTCCCAAATAATAGGGGGAAGCCTAATGCCGTTTACCTCCATTTTGAGTAGATCTATCCTAGCAAATTATATTTCTTTGTCAATACTAATTTATTTGAAATCTCGTACAGTTCGCGAGGGATAAGCGGAGCTTTGCATTTGTTAGAGTGACCACGAAAAGTAGAGTAAAAACTCTTTTTGTAGCTGTGTGTACAACACATGTGTGTAAAAGAGTTTGGTTCGAGACGCTCAAGACTTTAATTGACTGTGCCACAGCGGCTGGCACGTACGATTTTGTTGCCTTTCGTCAACATTTCATCGCAAGGCAACGGGTTTCAAATTTTTTTTTTCAAAATTTCAATATAGCTGTTACATTTTATAAAATTCATTTGGCCATTTTGGACATAACAAATTATAAATGTGCCCGGTGACGGCAATAGGCTTGCCCCCTATTACGTGGGACTAAAAATACTGGCATTTTATGGGTGTGTAATGCACCTCTGCCTACCTCTTCGGGATTTAGGCGTGATATGTATGTGTGTGTGTGTGTGTGTGTGTGTGTGTGTGTGTGTGTGTGTGTGTGTATGGGAGTGTGTATGTGTGTAAAAGAGGTCACGTACGTTCACGTACACTGCACTCACTCAAATGCAAAGCTCCGATTATCCCTCGCGAACTGTATGTAGTTACTACTTCTAGACATACAGTTGTATGTCTAGAAGTAGGTAACAGTCTTTTACAACCTTTCGTCATGTTTTGTCCAGGCATTCTAATAATTACTTAGTTTGTAATATCTTTTTGGAAAATTAACAAACCGAAGGTTTTTTAAGCACATCTACAGCATTACTGTCCTAGACTGTTTCTTTTTTCAATATCTTAGAAAGATTACTTAAGAAAAAAGATAGGATTCTATTACGTAATTTATTATATTTTCTCTTTTCAACAATCTATTGTCTACTACGACGCATTTGGTACAATAACTTGCAATTTGGTATTTTGAATAATGAATTACTTTACGTTACAAAAATAGCAAAAAGGAAAACAAATAACAAGCAAATAACATAAAAAATTGGAGTTAACACAAGAAATTGAATATTTATATGAAAAACCTTTAAAGTCCAAGACTGGAGAACGGTTAAGATAAAGCAATGATGGAAACTGTGGTATCAGTAACCTTGTATTTGAAAACTTACCTATGCTAAGCCTGGTGCTAGAAGATAGAAGATTGAGTGACCCGGAGCCGCAGTAAGCCTGAGCGTTAGAGAGAGTAGTGTCTCCCGTTACGGATACCAGCAGACGATCCAAACTGCATGATTGTGACTGAAGAATATTATCAACAGATTAATAATAGGTTACATGAAAATACTAAAAAAGCGCAATTTTCTCTCTTAACAATCTTTTAAAATATTTGGCAGGGCTTACACAGCCAGCGTCGACTTTGATGATATCGCGGAAAGTTTCAAAACATGTGTTAATTGATGAACGTGATCGACATTTTCTGTGATATCATTGGTTGAATAAGTCGATGGACTTTAGTCGAGACTGCCTTGCTGGGACGATAATGACTTACCTTACTGCGAGGCCTCCGGCGAAGACACAGCACTTCATTTGTTGGTGGAGTGTACAGCGTGGGCGAGTCATCGCCGGGACCTCGTTATGGGTCTGGGCGTGGATATCATCTCGCTGGAGACCATGATTCAAGCCATGGTTTCCAGCGGGAGTATGTGGAACGTGGCCATGTCCTACTGCAACCAGGTTAAGTTCGCCGTACCCTTCCCGCTGATTTCCGAAGTCCGCGGCCAGGGCGCCGGAGACTCATATACGCTCAAGACCATCGACCTCCATGATCGTTGCCTGAGATCACCCGCCGTCCTTACAGATTCAGGTTAGAAGGATTGCGTGCTGCAGGGTCTTAGCAGATTCACTCACCGACGCGGGATACAATCCGACCCTAAAGATGCAGGATAACACTTGACCTAACCGCGTGGCAGGGGCCACGTAGGTGGCCAATGTCCGCCGTAGCTACTGGAAATACTTCCGTGTGCGCACCAGAGACGCCCGGCAGAAAACTTACCTGAGGTATTGATATCTGAGGGCAATTTAAGCGACACCTGTACCCTGGGGGACAGTCAGATATCCAGCGACATTGCACCCCAGGAGCGTAGTTCCCGGGCGATCCAGGATTATTGATATAGTAGGTCCTACCGGCCTCGACCTGTAATGATAAGATATTAACACCAACTAGTAGCACTTAATCTTCTACATAAATATGATACACAAGTAGAACTCGTCTTGTATTTTCCCACTAGTTAACACATTCAGTCTCGCTCAGACCCACACTCATAGTACGCTCTCTCTACAGTTAACCATGATGGGCAATCAAAGAATGGACCATGACTGGCGCCATCATCGTCGTGCCTCGTTCATATACGTTCGTAGTACACTCATAGCACGATCGTAGTACTTTTGTAATACGTTCGTAGTACGATCGCAGTACTTTCCTAGTACGCTCGTACTCCAGTCGTAGTTCGTCAGTAGTACGTCGATCATGGGCCATTGCAGACAATTATACAATCGTGATCTACTGTGATGGCCCAGAATGGTTGACTGCGTAGTAGATCCATTACATTACGCATCACATTTTATTTTTGCCTGTTATTAAAAAGAAATATTATTTATTTTTCTACATAAGCTCTTTTTTAATGTTTGCTCTCAACGAAGCTATTTTTAATTTTATACTTCAGTTTTGGCGTAAAATTTAATTTATGTTCATGAAAAACAATAATTGTAAACTGTAAAGAACCTATCAATAAATAAATGTATGAAGTAGACGTATTCTATTTTTTTTTAATATTTTTGTTTTATTCTTGAGTTTAGATTCTGTGTTAGCGACATAGAGTGACGAATTTGGTTCCTGCGGTACCGTACGACACGTATAGTTCTATGATTGGCCAGCGTAGCGTAGGAATTGACATTCGGTGAACCGACGATATCCGTGGGATACAGGCACTGACCCAGAAGTGGCCGAAGAATGGGTTAAATGGCGTGTTTCATCTAGGAGTGGACTGCAATTCCTGATGATGATGATAATGAATAGATAGACTCGTCAAATATTTACAGAAATTGAACTTATTTACCTGTTGGTAGAAATCACAGTTTGGATTTTGGGTTGACGCAAGATGTAACCCAAAAACAAATATAGCGGATATCAGAATCATACCTGAAAAACATGAATTGTTAGTACAATAACAGAACTCGTTGGCTTGCCTGGGGCTCCTCTGCAAGTCAGTTTTTTATATAATAGCTTTTAGAACGGTAAATATACCTTATTTCCTTTACCTATAGGTTTATTACTAAAATGTGAATGTAATTACTCGCTAGGTAGAGCATGTGCGAAAAGAACCTAGCAATAAAAACTCACAATCAGCCAGTCATTACATTTGTTGTGCTCACAAAAGGCTAATAGCAAAATGTTCTAACGATTACAGTACTATATAGCCCTAGTTATCTCAATAAGTACTGAATGCGCGTATTACTATTTGCTGAAATACATAGTTTAAGAAAATTTGTATACAAATTACATACCTGCTGTCGATCAAAAAACTACACTGATTATAAATATTATAACTAAATACTCGTAATGTACATAATCGTAATCAACATATAATTAACCTGATAACCCCAGATATAATCTGTTAGATGCTCAGTAATATCTGATAAGTTGATAAGAAGTGATAACACTGAAGAAAAACGTTTTTTTTCTAATTGTTTTCTGTTGAATATCATCGATAGCCTATCGATTCAAATAAACTAATTATTTATGGGTATAAAATGTAGATTGTTATGGTTTAATTAGCCAATGACTGCAGCTGCGCTTATGTTGTACAAATTTTACCATCCGATAAAAAATGATTTGGGTATGTCACAGGGGAGTCCATTGGGAACATTGACTCTCGTGTCTGCCAAATAATTATACCCTATTGTAATATGTAAATCATATACTGACGCTGCTTCGAAAGACACTACAGATCATCATTCTCCGAGCCTTTTCCCAACTCAGTTGGGGTTGGCTTTCCAGTCTAACTGCGATTCGGCTGAACTTCAATATTTTCCGTGGAGCGACTGTCATCCGACCTCCACAACCCATGGGCGATATTGAAGTTCTGCAGTTAGACCGGTCGGATTTTTGATTTAGGGCTCCAACTACCCTATACGACTGCCATAGATGTTCGTATGACAACCAGGACCGACGGCTTAACGTGCTCTCCGAGACACGGAGGGGTCTCAATGTCTTAAAAAGTGGTCACCCATCCTAAGACCGGCCTGACTATATGTTAACCTATAATCAGTACATACTACAGATATATATCATATATACACACATATACTAGGGAAAGGGAAATAGCCGTAGGAGTATGCAAGAACGACCCCATTACTTTGTACAGGATGGGCCTGTCAAAAAAAGTGGTTGTTTCACAAACAACCTAACATCGCGACAAACTTTCATAGATAATAGTATTAATTAGTAGTAATAATTAGTATGAAAATGTGTAAATTAGAAATGTGTAATTTTAATTCATTAAGAGTTTAGTGTGCTTGTTTTTAAAATAATTGTTGTAAGGGGTCCTGTCAACATATCGCCAGGACGCAAGTCTTCCACACCAACTCGCATCGCCGGATTTTCCATAATTTGGATTAAGCAACTGTCTAGGAGTCCAGCATTGACAAGGGTTCCGTGAACTTTACTCGACTTTTGTATCTAATAGAAATAATGTATTGTAAGAAAAGGGTAAATGACGCTACGAAACACGCATTCCCTAGGAGCCCAGAGAGGGTTAATCCGACCCTGCCTGCACACAGAGCACCTGGTGGCGCTCTGTGTGCAATACTAGCGCGATCTAGCAATTATGAATTTGATAATCATTCACCGAGCCTTTTCCCAACTCAGTTGGGGTCGGCTTTCCAGTCTAACTACAATCTGTGTGACGTCGGCGTGTGACGTCACGCTGCTTCGTGCGAGCGGGACAGGCGACGAAGTTTCTCTGCGCCTCAACTATTCTATATAAGCAAAGAACGCGGCGTCTCGGTCTCTTGTGTCGCCTACAACTCGCTCAGGTGATGTTCCCTGTCCTCTTACTGAGCACACGTCCCGTGATTCTGGGACATGTATCCTGTGTCGATATAAGTACTTAACATTGTATCGATTCCTATCATCCACGACCCCTAAGGCCGTGGCAGTGTATTTTGTAACGAGTTATCTCGAATATTACATGTGTAAATCGCCCTAAGTGTTTTTATTCAAACTCAGTTAGGGAAACCATCCTGTTGCACAAGCAAGGAGCTGATCTCCGTTACATCTGGCTGAACTTAAATATTTACCGTAAAGCAACTGCCATCTGACCTCCACAACCCATGGGCGATATCGAAGTTTTGTAGTTAGACCGGTCGGATTTTTGATTTAGGGCTCAACTACCCCTAACGACTGCCATAGATGTTCGTATGACAACGAGAATATGATATGAAGCAAAAATTCGATCTCAGTGGTCTGAGAGTTGTTAGGGAAAGGCCGTGGGTTCGAGTCCTGCCGATGACGTCAGTTTTTGTGATCTATTTATAATTTCTTTTTTAATATTTTAAGAATACTCAAAGCCCGGAAGCAGCATTAAGTAGGTTCGGTCCCATTATCACCGTATAAAGAAAACCTTTAGATGGGGTTTAAGAAGTAAAGGTAGGCCAAAGAAAAGATGGACGCAATGTGTGGAAGAGGATATGACAAGGAGAGGAGTGACTGAAGAGATGACGTCTGACAGGGATGTGTGAAGGAGAAAGACTTGTTGCGCCGGCCCCAAATAATTGGGATAAGGGCAGGTAGATGATGAAATAAAACCTTTAGATCGTGCTATTATGTAGAACCAACAGTGACTTGCAAAATTTAGGGATACCTAATGAACGTTTCTATCTACCGCTTGGGCGATTAAGACGTGATTTTATGTGGTGTTATACCTGGCGTTCTAGTTGTATCTTAGCTTTGCAGAGTCTGGGCATATCATTTTTTATGTTTTCACGTTACAGTTTCATGTGCTACGTTCCTGGAAATAAATGCAGAAATAAGTGTATCTTTGAAATAAATAAATAAATACGTTGGGACAATTCACACAATGCCATCTAGTCTCAAACTAAGTAGAGCTTGTGATATGAGAACTAGATAAACTGATATAAATACTTATATACATTTTTTTTGTAAATACATACTTAGGTACATACTAGGTATGCAATGCATGTTGCTAATTGCAAATGTTGAGCGGAGCAAACGTTAAATTCTATTTTCATGGTTGACGCACGTGTTTCCATGAAATCATCTGGTTTTTCGGTGATTATTCCTCCGTGGTCAGCTCTATTTTCATGATTTCAGAGATATGCACTCCCGGGTATTATGTCGACCAGTTGGCACACAAACGATTTACACTTGTCGCCTAAGATTGAGCTCAGCTTCGCTACGCTCAATTATACAAACACACAAAGTTTGTCGCGACCGGGAATTTAATCCGAGACTTTGTAATCGGAAGCGGGTTCACTACCGACCACGCCACCGAAGCAGTCGATATGGCCCCAACGTACCTTGCCCTGGACGGCCAGTCCGGGTACGCCCGCGTAAGGTGGACTGTCAGGATGGGGTCGGGAATCATCCCACATATTTGGGTCGGGTATTATCCCGTGGCGGTGAGTGAAGGCGTGCATGGGCTCGAACCCCACAGTATGTAACCCTTCTGGCCTGCTTCTGTAAGTGTGGGTTACCAACCTGCCGTCCTTATTTTAATTAATTAATTAAAATAATGCTTCCGCTATAAAGATCTTGTAAACTAAGACATATTTTGTTACAGTTTTCAGCGAAACCTAGAAACAATAAATAGTGATTGAATAAATAATTAAATTATGTTATTTCTCAAACTTCACAGCCATAAGAGCAAATAACTTCTAATCCTACATAAACTGTGTGTATAAAAATAAAATAAAAAACTAGATCATGGAAATGCTGGCAACTCGTTCAAGAAAATAAGGAGATAAGAAGACACACATTTTTAACGCAAAATAAAATTGGCGGAATTGCTTCCTTGGCCGCATTCTATTGTATTTATGTGAGTATTCAGAAGAGCTTTTCAACCTGATCCCATACTCTCTCTTCCGATCCCGAACAACGCACTCTAGGCAGAGATGCCACTCCCACACTGTGGAAACTATCTTCGCGAGAACTGAGCATTTTAAACGTTAATTTCTCCGCTGAACGATAGTGGCCTGAAACGCCCTACCTGCGCACGTGTTTCCACCCACTTCTTAAACGTTTCTTAAGCGTAGCGTGAAGAGGCACATCACTAGGTCATTAAATTGAGGGCCGCTTACCATTGCGGGTGCCGTCAATTTGGCGAACCTAATAAAAAAAAACCAGTAGAATTTTTCATACACCTTCATACATACATAAAATCACGCATGTAAGCATACATGCCCACATGGTTATACGCCTACTTATCCCCAGTGACTTTATTCAGTCCCACGTAACGTGGCCTATTGCCAGTTCCCGGTAACTTTTATGTTTCTCAGAGCCTCACCTGTCGATCTGCAGGTGCACCACTTGCAGATAAGGTTGACCTGGGACCCTGTTTCGATCCTCTTTAGATATCGGATAACGCCGGGCGCCACTGGAAATACGTTCTGCTTGTAACCAGAGACGCCCGGCAACGGACATTATAGCAGCCGCGGCTTTAGGCTGCGGAATTAAAAAAAAAAGATATCAGATAAAAATGAAAATCGTGAAGGTTAAAAAATAACATTTAATAATGTTCCGCTGTCAGACATAGCAATAATTAGTTCCTGGAGTATTCTGTACGATCCAGTCCAGTACTGCTGTGATCCTGGCGTTTACTCATGGGAATCCTGAAGCACAGGATCGACCAAAACTGATGATCCCCACACTGAAGAGTCTACCATTGGAATTTAGGTCCGCAAAGAGAACAGGACCGCCTGAGTCATTCTGAAACAAAATGTAATACTTAAGTACCTACCTCAAAGGTCCAGTTCCACCCGCGTCATATTTTCACGTTCTTAATTCCCACGGGAATATATTACCGGGATAAAAGTAGCTTATTGCACTCAATGATACGAGAAATGTATCTTTTTAAAATCTGTAATAGTTTCGGCGCCTATTAAATGCAAACAAGCAATCAAGGCTTTCCTGTTTATATAATTAGTATAGGTCACAATAGTTCCTTACCTGACAAGAATCTCTGAATGGTGTGAATGTACAAATCTGTCTGTCCGTCAATCCCCAAATTTCTGCACGGCAGGAGCCCTGGTTCACGACGTTCACATCAACTCTCAGTAGAGTATCTTTGAACAAAACAGGCGATGTATGGAATCATTATTTTAAACTTAGCAATGGAAGGAATAAAAATAATTCAACAGATGCTATGCTAGAATGCTATGTCGACGTAACTCTAAAGTAAGTCCAACGAGACGTGATAAAGATCCATAGCAATGTAACTCGGTAAGGAACTAATACAGACGACAATGATTATAATAGGGAATTAAAAAAACTTTAAGCCCCCGAAACTTTGTTTATGTGTTATTTAATTTTGAAGTGTGTGTGGTTTTCCAGCTCACCCAATAATGTAAAAGTCGTCCCATCAAAGTTCCAATTCCGGTGTCGAAACGGTAAACACACAGGACCCACGTGATCGCTAAATAGTATCTGATTGGCAACTCAAATTAACGAAATGTCATAATCCATGTTGGACCTGAAACAATATTATAAAACACGTCTAACATTGACACAAAATATCGGAATTTAGAGCCATGTGGGAGTAAGTGGAACGTGGTCGTGTCCTTCTGCGAGCAGGTTATGCTCGCGAAGAAGGCGGCCGAGAGGGAGAGGAATTGTACCCTTCCCGCTGAGTTCCGAAGTCGGTGGCAAGTGCCCAACTATGACCAAGACCATTGACCTCCATAATCGGGGCCTGGCCAGGCCTTCGTCACTCGCTCAAGGCCGCGCGCTATATACCTACCGCTCGGCGTACCCTCGAATGTACAAACTGGCAGAGGGCTGCCGAACGCCCGCGAGCGCTCGCATCGCACCGCACTGCACGTTTCCCGCGCTTACGCTTCGAAATGCAGAAACCACGTAATTATTGTGCGGATTATAGTTGGTATGCACTATTTTAATAATAACAAAATACATTTTTAACTTGGGTTTTATTTACTTACATTTCCTATTGTTTTTCGTGCACCGG
Source organism: Nudaria mundana (assembly GCA_963556515.1). Classification (NCBI taxonomy): domain Eukaryota; kingdom Metazoa; phylum Arthropoda; class Insecta; order Lepidoptera; family Erebidae; genus Nudaria; species Nudaria mundana. The sequence goes on along the minus strand of OY748310.1, from coordinate 11,141,784 downwards.
GATTACGTTATGTTTGGCTAACAAAAAAAGCAACTTCGAAATCCATTCACTAGTTTGTTGAGTACAAACTAGTGGACGGGTTTCGAAGATCCTGTTTTTACAGTACGAGTATGCTACCTTACAGCTTTAAACAAATTGCCAGATCAGAAAAAGATAATTACTTACTCACTGTACAATGGGTGAACAATAAAAAAAGATAACATGTAGCCCGCGGTTGAAGGTAAGTCCCCTGAAAACAGGAATAGAAACCTAAATTACTTTCCTTATGTTGGTAAATTCAAGTCCTAAAGGTATCTGCATTTCAGTTCATAGGAACCAAGCCTATACCTGATAGTGGAACACTAAATAAAGGAATTAAGTATGGATTGAAGTCTTCTATTGATGCAGCAGCGCAGTAGTATTCTTGTATACGATCATATCCATTGCACTAGTGTCCCAGTGCAATGGATATGATCGTATACAAGAATATTACTGCGCTGCTGCATCAATAGAAGACTTCAAAGGCCAATTATTTTATTTGGCATTAAAAATATCCCTCATTCTCAAGCCCGCGGGAGTCCTATTAGGTATAACGTAAAACCGGACGTGACATGGAAACAGAGACTACATGCAATTAACTAATAGTAGTTATGTACCCTGTACCCTCATTCGCAAGCCTACGCTTGCGAATGAGGTACCTACATTTTTTGGGGCGTAAATGAGACAGGAGTAAATAAGTAAAAATACTCATTCACTCCTGTCTCAGCTTCTCCTATGATCCGTGTTATCTGTAAATAAGCTATTTAAATCACATATTTAAGACAGAAAGTAACAATATTACGCACATCCTACCATAGCGGTCAGTTCTACGTCGTATGTTGCAAATTGAACGATATTGATCGCAATTTTAGGTCTTGGACTAGTGGTGTCTCTATATACCTATTTATAATAAAATTATATTAGTTCTCAACCTTGACAGCCATAAGAGCAAATAACTTCTAATTCTACATTTTGTGTGTAAAAATAAAAATAAAAACTAGATCATGGAAATGCTGGCATCTCGTTCAAGGAAATAGATAAGAAGACACATATTATTAACGCACATTCTAATTCTTACGCACATTCTAATTAAATAGATTATTGTAGGTATCTCGCCCCGAGATGGGCAAAAGAGTCCTAAATATTTAGGACTGCAGAGATTATATTTAGTGGAACCTAAGTATTACATCAATATAACCTGCCTGTTGTAATTTTAGTTTGAATTACATAATGGTTATGGATTTTCCGTAGATCCCGGTAACGGCAATAGGCTACCGGGGAAAAATGAAGGGGAGGCGCATCTGTGCGTTCCCCTTCGGTAATACCAATGTGAGACTAGCTGCAGTGAGGTCACTATCACGAAAAGAAAAATGCGCGTTCGGGGATAAAGTTTAACACAACTGTAACGCAACACAACTTGGGTTTGGATTACTTTTCGTTTTACTAAAACGAGTCGCTAAATAAAAAAAAAGCGGACCATATTTTGGCTTTATTGTTCCAAAACCTATATTTACCATGACTGTCCCTTTTATTTTGAATACTATAGCTGTTACCTGCAGCTCCGCCTGCGTGTTATAGTTTTCTTGATCACCAGTTACTGATTTATTATGTATAGCTGTTGCCCGCAGCTCCGCCTGCGTGGTACTTTAGATCGACATAACATTTTTATTTATGAACTGATTGAAATAAAACAAACCTTAAATGTTAAGTTGAATAAACCACTACGCATTACTGAAAGCCGCATTCAAATCGGTTCAGCCGTTTCTGAGATTAGAGTCTTCAAACAAACGAACAGACAAAAATTCTAAAACCATTGTTTTGGGTTCTATTGCGTTCATAAAGCCCCTCTACAACAGTTTCTCTATTATATCTTCGATGTACAGACATCGACCAGTTACAAATTTATTATATGTATTGATTAAGGTAAAGAAGGTCGTTTTTTAACTGACTCAGTAAACAGCGTTCACAGGGTCAGCTAGTCATGTTATATTAGGACCTAGAGTGAGAGCCCTGACGGCCAGACATATTATTATATATATAGCATGTCCCCAACAAAGGTGATAACGATCAGAGAGTATGGAGTTGGGATTCTTACTTGGGTAGATAACAGGTAATAAAGGTATATTAAAATAGTATCCAGGTCAAATTTATTATTTCATAAAGCTTTATGTCGTCCATTGCCAGATACTTTAGTAAATTATTGTTAATAAAATAATTATACCATACAATGAGTTACTCCATCTGCTGTGGACCTAAAGTTATACCTTGCGGCACACCTTACTTTTTCTTGTTCTAATCTCATACTCGTATAATGAAGATGTATTACAAAACCAAGAGACATAAGTAGTTCAGAGTACATTCTACTAGGTGGCGTAACGGTCATTGCAGCCTGCGCGCCCTTCAAATTCAATGTGTAACCGCGCAAATATTGATTGCTTTACCGGCACCCTTTTAGGTCTAACTTCAGTTCGGTTCTCAATCTATTTTACATCACAGCTCCTTTATTTAACAAAATTCATATATATTTAACAAAGAAAATGTAGTAATTTATTGAAAAAAGACAGGTTTCTAATAAAAATGATTCGTTTTCTAATTATTTTAAGGCGTTTTCCGTAAATTACCCCAATATCGACAATGGAAGTGATTAAATATTTTTTTTCCAACGTAAAAAGGTAGTGGTGCAGGATTAGAATGCCAAAACGCATTCCATTTCACGTTGTCTACGCAACAAGTAAGTAATTTACCTATAAATTTTCACATATTCTTTAAATATACACCTACCACAAAACAGTTCAAATAGCACCTCAAATTACATATTTGAGCCGCTTGGGGTTGAGACACTGGGGTCATGGGGTCCGAGTGCTCGCCGCCTTTATAGAGACATTGCTAAACGCTTAATCGATGCTTCTCAGGACCAGAAGGCTATTTTCTGGCTAAAGAATAAGTATCGCCATCCAACGTGGCAACACAGCCAGCACTCTGGGAACTTTCCCAGTCGGTAATGTTTTTTTAAACGATATTTTGTAATGTATTTTTAGTATATAATTATGTATATTGTAATTCTTATTGTCTCTAAATTTAATAAAATTATCAAAAAAATGTAGTTGATATAGAACACATTCATTATTGTCTGTCTGTCCATCTGCATCTGTGACTGTGTGAATCCCTGAATTTACTAAACAGATTTCTAGAGAAAGACTTAGAACTCAAGGTCACGAGTAGGCATTGTTTCACCAAAATTGGATGGCAGGAAATAAGTTATCGTCATGTATAATGATAATATGATCTACACGGACGGACCCACGGACTTCAGCTAGTCTGAACTATGTACTCGTATCATCATCATAACATATTATAAAACTAAGTCGAGCGTTCCCTATGTATGCTTATATCTTAAAAACTACGCAACGGATTTTGATGCGGTTTTCACTAATGGATAGAGTGGTTCTCGAGGATGGTTTTTGTGTAAGGTATATAATTTCTCAAGCAGACGAAGCTGTGGGCGTCCGCTAGTAAGGCATAATTGTATCTACTTTGTATTAAATGGAGTATTTCTATCGTTTCAAACAGGGTCATGAACTTTAGCGTTCATTTTATCTCTCGTGTCCTATCACACATGTGAAGTTATATACTTAGAACATACATACTTATAATCACGCATATATTCACGAAGGTCGAAGAGTAATTTTGTTGATCTCATGTAATAAAGGGAAAAGCTTCTGCCGTAATTTAAATCAAAATTTTAACAGCCAGGACTTATTAGTCCAAGACTTAAATATACCTACTCCATTACACTTTCTATACAAATTAAGTGTAAACTAGTTGATCCTCACGGCTTCATCCGCGTGGATTAGTTTTCTGGTACCTACCTAATTCCATATTACTTATTCCTGGAATAAAAGGTATCAGCTAACTGCCAGTGAAAGGTCCATTTAAAATAGATCCAGCTGTTTCAGATTATGTGAAACAAACAGACAGCCAAACAGACATTTTATCATCAACTACACGCACATAATTTCCCCGAAGGAGTAGGCAGAGGTATATTATACGTTCACGTTTTGCCAGTAGGTACCTAAGTGGATTGTTCCCACGTAATAGGGGCTATTAGGAACCTACTGCTGACCAGGATGGTAGTTTTAAAAACCTTACATACAACAATAAGTAGTACATACATACACATAAGTCGGTCGAATCACGAAAGGGTGTATCTGAAATTTCCTAAATGTTCAGTAGAGCTGTTTTTAATAAAAATGATCGTTTTTGACGGTCATAACTTTAAACCTAAAACTTCTACGGAAAACATTGGAACATCATTTAGATCAGGAACGAATTATCTTTGAATGTGTACATTTGTTCTTCGTGTACTTCTTGTACTAGTTGTCAAAATAGAATTTTATTTTTAAAAAAGATTCACTTACGTGCTTTCGTGATTGCTAAGATTTTCATTATTTTGATATCCGCCCTTGCCATTTTAACATTAAAAGAAATTAAACCAATTTCTATGAAGATAATGTTATTTATTTATTGGTAAACGTATTACGTAACATGATAGAAGAAGACAAATTGAAAAAATAAACAGAACGTGAATAACAAAATCAATATCTAACTTTAAACTTAACCAATTAAACGTGAACGTATATTATTCATTCATGGGGTAAATTTTTGTAGTAATACACTTGTTCTTGGGCTCTAATTAGTGGTGTATCCCCACTGCATAATTTTACAAGGTCATCATATTGGCGTTAGCATCGGCATCAAGCCCTCAATGAAGTACCTAGGGATCGGACTTGATAGCCGATGGAACTTCGGACCACATTTCCGAAGTTTGGTCCCTAAAGTGACGGGGGCATCAGTCCCACTTTCGCGAGGGACCCAACGCCTCCTGCAGGAAACTGTACCTGGGGATGGTGCGGAGTATGGCCCTATACGGGGCTCCTGTATGGGCGGGAAGATTGACGGTCAAGAGGAACGCAACTCTACTGAATCGGCCACTGAGGACCTTGGCCGTCAAAACGTCATACGAGGTACCGCACGATCTCCGGAGAGGCTGCATGTCTCTTAGCCGGGACCCATCCATGGGACCTGGAAGCGAGAGCCCTTGCGTCATTGTTTCAATGGCACAAAGAGGCGCTGGAGATGGACCACAGGCCTGCGACTCGAGAAATTGAGGACCAGCGGTCCCAACTCAGCCAGAATCTCATGGAGACTTGGAGGGTGTGAGTTGAGCAACCAAAATGGGGAACTACTATCATCGCGGCGGTGAGACTGATCATGGACGAGTGGCTGCAGAGGCGGCATGGTGACCTCACGTATCGTGGGACGCAGATCGTTACCGGGCATGGATGCTTCGGTGGCTATCTGTTTCGCATCCATCGTGAGGTCACACCCCGGTGTCAACACTGCTAGGTTTCCGACGACACTCCCCACGTTGGTGGAGTGCTCGACGTGGGCGAGTCAGCGCCGGGACCTCGTAATGGGTCTGGGCGTGGATATCCTCCCGCTGGAAGCCATGGTCTCCAGCGCAAGAAGGTGGAACGCGGCCGTGTCCTTCTGCGAGCAAGTCACGCTCGCGGAGGCGGTCGAGAGGAAGAGGGAGCGTACCCTCCCCGCTGAGTTTCGCAGTCAGCGACTAGGGCGCCGCAGACTCATCTACGCCCAGGACCATCGACCTCCATGATGAGGGCCTTAGGACGGCGGGATAGCCACCCGCCGTCCTTACAGAAGCAGGCTAGAAGGGTTGCTTGCTGAGGGGCCTTTGCCCCACAGCAAGCAGCCAGATTCACTCATCGACGCGGGATAAAACCCAACTCCAACGACGCGGGATTTTCATTCCGACCAAACCCCCGAAGAGGCCACACAGCTGGCCAAATTCCGCCGAGCGCCACTGGAAATACCTTCTGGGGTCACCGGAGACGCCCGCAGCAATGGACATGGGAGCGGCCGTGATCTCGCGGAATTTAATTTAATTAGTGTTGGTTTAGCTGTTCAATAGTACCTCTTAGCCATTGCATATTTTGTATCTTTAGTGATATTGATCTGTATTCAGTTTTAGTATAACTACTTTTGAAAAATATGGTTGTAGGTGTAGTTTTCACTACTCTGAACTCCATGACATCTGTCCATGAGTCTCCAGGCTGTTCATCCCATTTCAGCTGTAGTAATTTTAATTTTAGCGAGAGATCTTTAAAATTTTTGATAGCATCATAATTCAAGGTTCGTACTATATATGGCTTTTTTCGAGCCAAACACAAACCGCACACTTGTACAGAAGAAAGCGATTGAGATACGAATAGGTCATGACATGACATGTTTTGTTTGTTTTACGCCATATGTAATACCTTTTCGTGAAAATATTTTATCGTCTTGAATAGGCGTAACTGATACACTGCCTGTTCGTGATTTTTAAAATTTTAAGAAAAGTAGTTAGGGCTCTTCGTAATTGTGTATAACTCTAGTTCTGTTAAGATTTTAGTTTCGTCATTTCGTGACATGGTAAAACATGCCCTTAGCATTACAATGACAGTATTAACTCAAAATCGTCGATTTGCTGGATACGCCCCTTCGTGATTCGACCGACTCTTTAAAATAGCATGTCCCTAATTGTGGTTACTTGGGTAGATAACAGGTAGTAAAGGTATATAAAATAGTATCCAGGTCAAATTTATTAATTCATAACACTTTATGTCGTACATTGCCGGACATACCCAATGCCGAACAATTAATTCCTTGGCCGCGTATTTACTACGGTGAGTGTTCTGAAGAACTCTTCAACCTGATCCCACCCTCTCCCTTCCGATCCCGAACAACGCGTGCCGGGCAGAGATGTCACTCCCATAACGTGGAAACGAACGATGGTGGCTTGGAACGCCATGCCTGCGCACGTGTTTCCTCCCATATATAACCCTGGGTTTTTTAAGCGAAGCGTGAAGAGGCTGAACAGGATGATAGTAGTATTAAAAACTTTACATATAACAATAATTAGCCTATAAGTACCTACATACAGTCACGCCTGTTTCCCATTGGGATAGACAAAAACTGTTGACATTCTTTCGCTTCTTCCATTTTCATTACTATTTTCATGCATGTTCTCTGGTTACGGGTGCTCTTAATCTGGCCTTTGGATAAAACATCTCCGATTTCGTCGAAGTATGTTCGCCTAGGGCCTAGGTCGACCCTTACCGGCCTGTCCTTTCACATCCTCCTTATGTATCTTTTTCGTCAATCTCCTTTTATCCATCCTCTCTACATAACCTTAGATGCTTAGATAAGCATCCCTTTTTCTTCTCATCCCATTTTTAGGGTTCCGTAGTAAAAGTTTCGGAACCCTTATAGTTTCGTCATGTCCGTCCGTCCGTTTTCGGCTTTCCTCGCAAACGGTTAGTGCGAGAAATATGAAACTTTGCATGAATATGTATATTTACTACGCTGACAAATTGAGAAAATTAAATTTTGAAAAATTTTTTTTAGGGTACCTCCCCTACAAGTAAAGTGCGGATGATATTTTTTTCTCACGTCTATCTCATTGTATGAGGTATCATTGGATAGGTCTTTTTAAAAAAACTATAACGGATTGTATAATTAGTTCGGGAGTTATAGAGGCTTTTATGGGTAACTACGGAACCCTATCTTATGAATATGAATGGTACGGAACCCTTCATGCCCGAGTCCGAATCTCACTTGACCAGTTTTTAATTCATCCTCTAAGCAAACCAAACCATTTAAGGATCCCGTTTGCTATCTTGCTCAGTACATCTTCTGACACACCACAACGTTCCCGACAAATAAAAAACGTCAACCATTATCAAGTTAATACTATCAGGCGTTACTTTTCGGAAGTCCATAGTTAAATTAAATAAATCTAACTACTTTGCAATATTCCGCCACATGCAAATTACCCAACTCTCGTATTTATTCATGCCCAACACCGCCCTCCAAACCCACTTAAAATTAGGCCGAAAGAATAGAGAAATAATTTTGAAAATATTATAAATATGAGAGTTGTGTTATCGTGCAAAAAATAATAAAAAAACTCGACACGTGTTTCGCCCCCAACCAGGGGCATCATCAGGAGATGTCGATGGCTCGGCGCACGGCGGGCGCTCGAAATGCCGTGCAAGTGTTGGGTAATTTGCATGTGGTGGAATATTGCAAAGTAGTTAGATTAATTAATTTTTTTTTTTTTTTTTTTTTATATTTAGTTCGACAAATTGACGCCACCCGCCTGATGGTAAGCTGAGGCGACGTCTGGCAATTGAGGGCGACTCTCACAGTACACAGGAATACTATAGAGAGTGGCCCTCAACTTGACGACCCAGTAATGTGCCTCTTCACGCTTCGCTTAAAGAGCCCAGGGTTATATGTTGGAGGAAACACGTGCGCAGGCAGGGCGTTCCAAGCCACCATCGTTCGGCAGAGAAACGATCGTTTAAAACGCTCGGTTCTCGCGAAGACGGTTTCCACGGTATGAGGGTGACATCTCTGGCCGGCACGCGTTGTTCGGGATCGGAAGGGAGAGGGTGGGATCAGGTTGAAGAGCTCTTCAGAACACTCACCGTGGTAAATACGGTAGAACGCGGCCAAGGAAGCAATTGTTCGGCGCTGGGCTAGCGGCTCAAGGCTTCCCGTTACCTCCGGACAGTCTATAATGCGAACAGCGCGTCGCTGCATAGCGTCGAGTGCGTCCAGCAAATACTTCGCGGAGCCGTCCCAGAGGTGAGAGCAGTATTCAACGCAGGGTCTAATCTGCGTTTTGTACAGCAGACACCTCTGGTGCGGTGTAAAGAATCGCTTTACCTTGTTCAGTATTCCTAGTTTCCGCGAAGCTAGCTCAATACATCTCTCAATGTATTTTGTGTTATTGAGCTCTCGACGAACGTCTATGCCAAGGATGTCTAGATTGTCCTTCATTGGTAATATTGCATTCTGAAGAGTGGGTAGGGGAAGGAAAGGGGATTTTTTCGCTGTAAATGCACACGCCTGTGTTTTGTGGGCATTGAACTCGACCAAGTTCTCGGCACCCCATTGGGAGATACTGTCGAGGTTTCGGTCGAGATCACCCACGAGATGTCGTCTCTCCTCCTCTATCACAGATCGCCCCGCCGTCGGACGAACCGAGTAACTCCCGTGCAATGTACTGTCATCTGCATAGCAATGAATGTTCCCGAGGGAAAGCATATCATTGATATGCAGAAGAAAGAGAGTTGGTGACAGTACGGACCCCTGCGGTACCCCGGCATTCACTTGCAAGAAGCGAGAAGCCTGGCCATCGCAGAGGACCCGCACTCGGCGCTCGTTTAAAAAACTGGCAATCCAGCTGCACAGTTGAGGAGGTAGACCATATGCCGGAAGCTTAGAAAGGAGCGAAGCATGCCAGACCCTATCGAAAGCTTTGGCGATGTCCAGGCTAATAGCCAAGGACTCGCCGAACTTTTCCATAGCCTCACCCCATACATGCGTGACGAATGCCAGGAGGTCACCCGTTGATCGTTTTGGCCTGAAGCCATATTGCCGATCATTGATTAGCGAGTGATCCTCCAGGTATCGCATGAGCTGCTTATTAATAAGAAGCTCGAGCACCTTGCAAATGACTGAGGTGACAGCTATGGGTCGATAGTTGCCTGGATCGGATCGATCCCCTTTCTTGGGGATCGGTTGTACGTTCGCCTCCTTCCAGGCCTCCGGCACGAGGCCTGTAGAGTATGACAGGCGGTACAGACGCGTTAATACTGGAGACAACTCAGCAGCACATTTTCGTAGCACCACCGCCGGAATGCCGTCAGGGCCACTGGCTTTCCGCGTGTCGAGTGACCGCAGCACTGCCCGTACATCACATTGCCTGATAACAATATCAGGCATAGTGTGGCCACAGTTGGCGATGGCGGGGGGCTGCAGGCCACGGTCATCGACCCGGGAATTAGCCGCAAAGAGGTCTGCGAGCATGTCCGCCTTCTCTTGGGCTTTGTGAGCCAGTGATCCGTCAGGAAAACGCAGTGGTGGCAGCGAGGGTTGACAAAAATTTGACTGTACGGCTTTGGCCAGTTGCCAGTATCCACGGCTGCCCGTGGGATGGGATGTGAGCTCCTGACCAAGCCGCGCGACGCGCTGGGCATCCGCTCTCTTGAAGGCCCTCTTGCTGAACCTAGTGGCCCGATTGTACGCTGCTTTGAGGCGGTTCACGTTCGGGTCACGTGCCGCCCGAGCCCTGACCCAGGCGCGATATGCCGACTGTTTTTTCTGGACAGCCTCGGCACATTCACGCCCGAACCAGGGGCGAGCTTTGCGGATGCTGGCGACATCAGTGAAAGGGATATAATATTCTATCCCTAGACTGATCTCGCCAGCAATGGCAGCAGCGCTATCCGAAGGCGCCTTCCCTACAAAGCAGCGCTGGCTCCACGGGATGGACGCAAAGTAATCGCGGAGACCGTCCCAGTCTGCCGACGAGTAGTGCCATAGTCGTCGAGTCATTTGTTCAGCACGAGCAGGTGGTGGCACTTGGAAGCTGGCGTGCACCACACAGTGGTCGGAAGTGCCCAGTGGGGCGCGTACCGACACACTGTACTCGGCTGGGTGACTCGTCAGCAGTAGATCCAGCAAGGCGGGCGTGTGGTCTGACCTGTCAGGTATCCGGGTGATACCCCGTACCATCTGGGTCAGCCCGTGGGAGAGAGCGAATGCATGGGCGGTTCGTCCCGCATGATCGGTCCTAAGGGACCCCAGCCACTCAACGTGATGACCGTTAAAGTCCCCCAAGAAAACCAGGTCAGCGTTCGGGAACCGCACCTGCGCATCGTCAGCCATCTCGCTGAGGTATTCGAAAAGCCTTGTTGTCCCAGTGTCCCCTGTGTGGGAGCGGTAGACGCACACGTAGATCTGGCTCATGGAGCCATGATCCACGTGCAGCCAAAGGACGGAGTAGGAGGGGTTCTCCAGACAGCGCAACCGGCGGCAGCAAACATCCGCCCTAACGAACACGCACACCCCGGCTTTATCGCGGAATTGTTCCTCAATGATATAGCCCGGGTAACAGAGGTACGACGTGTCCTCAGGGCGGCGTATCTGTGTCTCCGTTAGGAACATCACAGAAGGCCGTGCCGACTCCAGGTGATGGTGGACGGTATCGAGGTTTGCATGGAGTCCGCGGATATTCGCGAACTCCACCTCAAACGAAGTCAACTTTATGGGGTTTCTAGGGGCCGCTGTGTACCGTCTATTATATTGTTGCACTGTCATTGTGAAATATGGGGAAGCGTGAAGACAGGGCGATATTTGGTGCGGCAGTAAGTGACAAAGTGCAGAGGCTAGCTTCGTCTAGAACCGTGTGGTTAGGTTAATTCCACCACTATCGTCATCATTATTCTTTGAAAACATTTAGATAATTTTACAATTTGGTATTTGACGTAATCAGATTGTAGATCCTTTAGATTCTTTACAAAATATCAAATTACTTGGTACGAGTATTTACTTAATTAGGAGTTCTGAAATCGTAAACAACAACATCGTAAAAAGTTGGTACTTTTTCTGTCTGTGTGTTGTTAGTGTGTTTCGGCTAATCTTGAAACGGCAGGGACGATTTTAACGAGTCTTTCACGCGCAGGAGCTAGAAGTAACTTAAACTACTTTTTAATAGATGTTCCAAAGGGTAAAACGGGAGCGCTATTACGGAGACTTCGCTATCCATGCGTGCGTCTGTCACCACGCTGTGTATCTCATGAACCGTGATAGTTAGAAAGTTGAAATGTTCACTACTGATATATTTCTGTTGACGCTATAACAACAAATACTAAAAAAACAGAAAATAATTAAAATTTAATGGGGCTTTCATACAACAAAAGTGATCTTTTTGCCGTTTGTGTGCGAGTCTGACTCGTACTTCGACGGTTTTTCATTGAGCGGAGCGAAGCAGAGCTCAATCTTAGGCGACAAGTGTAAATCGTTTGTGTGCCAACTTCTCCGAAACGGTTCGACCGATTTTGACTAAATTTGGCATGCTGGTCGACATCATACCCGGGAGTGCATATCTCAGAAATCATGAAAATAGAGCTGACCACGGAGAAATAATCACCGAAAATGTCCCAGGACATCACTGAAAAACCAGATGATTAAATGGTTGCCATGGTACACGTGCGTAAACAACGAAAAAAGATTTTTTTTCATTCGATTAATTAATTTAAGTGTTCAATTCTGATTCTGATATGTAATAAAAACATTTGCTCCGCTCAACATTTGCTCCGCTCAACATTTGCATTAGCAGCATGCATTACATACCTAGTATATAACTACACGATTGGACTAACTAACTGATGATGGGAACTACAAAGTTATACCATACATAGGTACCTACCATACGGACAAAGTCGTAGACATATATATAATCAATGGTCGTAGGCATCATTTGCCTACTACGTAAATATAACTAACTATTCAATCAAAGAATCAGAATCAAAGAATCAATTTCATTTATTCAGTTTAGGCACATAAAGAGCACATATGAATGTCAAAATTTTACAATTTTGTCAAGTAATATTATAAAAATACTAAATTAAGTAAGTACATAAATAACCATTAGAAAATGATTCTTTCGCTGGTTCGGTAAGTTGGTTCTCCTGAGAAGATACCAGCAAGAAACTCAGGTAGATTATCCATTTTCTTTTTTAATATTGTTTTGTTTACATTGTTACAATTAGTTTATATTGTACTAGCAGTTGCCCGCAGCTCCGCTTGCGTGTAATAGTTTTCATGTAAACACATTACCGGAATATGCACTTTAGAAATATTATAATGCATGGTTTTAGAAAGAAATTATTGCATGTCAGACCACTCAGCACTCACTGAACTTCTTAGTGATAAGGCCGCCATTTGTACATAGTGAAACCTGTATATTTTTTTGTACTTATGTTGTATTGGTGTAGAATAAAGTATATTCAATCAATCAATTAATCACTCATAGAATCGCTAGTACCTATTTACAATCATCCCATCAGTCATGTAAGCGTGAATCTTAAGGTTTTTACTTTCACTTATCACTACAAATTATAAAACAAAGTCCTCCGCAGCGGCCGATCCGATCTTCATGCTGCATTCTGCACTGATTTTCATGCTGTTTTAACCAACAGAATTAGTGTTTCTCGGGTAGTTGTAGTAAGTATAGCTGTGCCCGCCCGCGACTCCGTCAGCGTGTAACTCCTTGTGTGTTATTAAGTTAATGTATTGGTAATATCATTTAGATCACGTTTACATGAGGCTGAAGTACTTATAGAACGCAAATACTTCAGCGCAAAGCTTCCGGGTAAACTATGTTGAAAGTTGACCCGTCCGGCACGTGAACAAAAAGATTTCTAGAACTGCTAACCCGGGAAAGAGCGACGTACAACTGACCATGCGAGAAACAACTGACACCGAGATCTACTCCAGCAACTCGAAAAGTCTGCCCTTGAGCCTTATTAATTGTCATTGCATAACACACCGATACTGGGAATTGCGTTCTTTTAAATTGGAATGGAAAATTATTTGGTATTATGGGAATTCTGGGAATAAAGACGTTTTACTCCTGCACCGCAACCTGTTAAAATTTGAGCCTCAATTATATTTTGTTGTAACTGGGTTACTTTTAGCCGAATTCCATTGCAAAGTTGTGGTTGCAGAAAGCTCCGAACTGCTAAGCTATCGGGAGTTACACGTGTTATTGTGAGTCAACCATAAATGATAGCCATATGCTGTCGTGTACATGATTTCTGTGTAGCTTTAACCATTAAGGAAGCACATGCGACGGAAGCTTAAAAAATGGAGTAACTTCTCCCGTTTTCCCAACTTTTCCCTTCACTGCTCTGCTCCTATTGATTGTAGCGTGATGAAAAGTATACTATAACCTGCCCAGGAGTATGAAGAATAATTGTACCAAGTTTCGTTAAAATCCGTCGAGTAGTTTTTGTTTCTATAACGAACATACAGACAGACAGACAGACAGACAGACAGACAAAAATTTTACTGAGTGCATTTTTGGCATCAGTATCGATCACTAATCACCCCCTGACCGTTATTTTGAAAATATATTTCATGTACAGAATTTACCTCTCTACAGATTTATTATAAGTATAGATTATACGAGTGGCCAACAACAGAAGATTAGGGTGACCATGCATTTTTATCATTAAGATATTCGTCTACATTATAGTAGCCTTTCATCATCAAACATTTTTTAACTACTATTTTAAACTTATTAACTTATTGTCAACCAAATCCTGAGGAATTTTATTATAAATTTTTATACATTTGCCAACAAACGAATTACCAACTTTATGAAGTCTAATTTTTGTCATTGCCAGTTTATTTTTATTTCTTGTATTAAAATTATGGTTATCGGAATTTTTTTTGAAGAGATCTATGTTCTTCCGTACATATAAGATGTTGTCGTAAACATATTGAGAAGCAACTGTTAAAATATTAATTTCTTTAAATAATTCTTTCAGCGAGTCACGGGGTCCGAGTCTATAGATGGCTCGTATAGCTCGTTTCTGTAATATGAATATTGTCTCAATATCGGCAGCTGAGCCCCACAGCAGCAGACCATATGACATAACGCTATGAAAGTAGCTAAAATATACTAATCGTGCCGTTTTTTCGTCAGTCAGTGACCTTATCTTTCTAACCGCATAGGCAGCTGAGCTAAGTCTTCCTGCCAAGGCTGTGATATGAGGACCCCATTGTAGTTTACCATCTAGAGTTATCCCAAGAAAAACTGTGGTATTGACTATTTGAACTAATTCATTATTCATAGTAATATGAGTACCTGTCTAACATTGGGCATAATAATTTTTTTTCAAAGATTTGAATCTGTGTGTGTAATACGGCCCCTGCTAGGAAGTACAATTAAAACGACATAAAACAATTAACGTGACTTTATTAGCAGGGAACCTAGGGTTTATACAATACTAGTAGCTAATAGTGTGTCGGTCGAATAGGATCACATATACTGTTTACGGAAGTGCCCGGTGCACTTAACTTTGGGTCTACAGGCGACGGCGGTCGGCCGGCAGGGTCCGCTGGTGTCCTCCAATTAATTGTGTTCTTAACAGACCGAGATGCTCAGGGTCGAAGGCCACGGAGCGACGGCGCAGCTTCAGGCTGCTCAGCAATAAAAGTCTTCACAAATAGGCTTTTCTAAGCCCCAAGGTAGTTCTGGAATAGACACAAGCAGCGGATTAGATACCGGCTCGGCACCGCTTGCCGTAGGCCCCACACGCAAATCGCCGTACAGGTTCCCTAGTTGTCGGACGCGCTGCACAATTATTTACGTGAGGGTACACGGCAAGGTTACACATAACACAGGATAACACAAACATGGGAACAAGGAAAACACAGACAGGTGGCTGGCCCATTCCTATATATCGGTTTCCGACCGGCGGCAGAAAGTCTCAAAGCAATATTTAACTAATAATAAAATAATAAAATTTAGCTATAAGCCCAACACAAATGTGGTTACATTTCAAAAGACTACTTTTCTACCTATTACGTGTCGGAGACGACGTTCCTACAGAGTCTGCGTTATGCGTAATTCCCATCTAACAGATGCGGTTTTCAGTAATGCGTTGTGGTTTATTCAACTTAACATTTAAGGTTTGTTTTATTTCAATAGGTTCATAAATAAAAAAGTTATGTCGATCTAAAGTAACATGCAGGCGGAGCTGCGGGCAACAGCTAGTCAATAATACATTCGAATGAAGCAAATACACTATACAATTATCGATCCACTTCAACGTACTCGTATATGCAATAGGTAGTTATTGGAAACAAATTGCTATCCACTGTCAAAGAATACTAAAGTAGTTATACTGAAGCAGTAACCAATTAGTTCGGTATAGAATATAGAAGAATACGAGTAATAAATAAATTAGAAGTACATATTATCTAACCTACTATAGCTAGTTAGGTCACGGTGTAGGTTGTGGTGTTTAACATGCATCCACATTTAGTCTTCTTAGGGAATTGTTGATTGTTCTTGAAGTCTTGTAGCACCAATTCTCCACTAGCGCCTAGGAATCTACGTTACTGGTAGATTTGACGCAGGGAATTGTCACCAATACAGATGTTAATAAGACAGGTTGTAGCAGGTTTTTGAATGTTATAGTCGTTATAGGTTGGTACTACTAGTGGTTCTGTGAACCGTAGACTTCGGGAGCTTTGTTTAGAAAATTTATTTTTCAATTTTCTTTAATACTCTTTCATTTTTCATCCAATCCAAAAAATATCATTCACATGTTATTCATTGTAAGGAGTGTGTGTGTGTAAAGTTTCATGAAAATCAGTTGATAAATACGGCCGCAAACATGATCTGACAGAACCCGTATACGTAAATTCTCCCCAGTCTGCAAGTTGAAACGGAGACTTCGGTTGCATTTGTGTAAGTGATCACGAAAAGTAGAGTAAAACGGCTGTGTGTACAACACACTTAGAATCAGCTCAGTTTAGGCTTCGCGAACTAATAACATGTCTAAATTAAGATAAAACATGATTCATCATCACCACTATACACGAGTAATATTTTGGGTCAGTTAGTGAGTGTTGTAAAACACCTATACCTACCGTATAGGTGTTTTACAATAAGTTAGAGACCCAATTTTCCGTTCATTTGGACCCAAGCCAATCTCACGTGGCCTTCCAGTCGATCAATGAATTCAGATTTATTACCTTACATTCTACGGAAATTAACACGAATCATACCGATAGATATACACAAGTATGTGTGTGTTTGTAGGTATCTATCGAAATGATTCGTGTTAATTCCCGTTGAATAATATAATCGAAAGCAACTTTAGTTACCACCCCAAGCGACATACGGTCAAGCGTCCATTTTACTTGTGCAACCAACAATGGGCATTTTCACATTGCACGATATCGTCCACAATATCGTGACAAGTTACTGCTGCTACTTACGATATCGTCACGATATTATACAGATATCGTCACGATATCGTGTGTCGTTATCGTGTAGTAATGGGAAAACGCCCAACGTCGTACTTGCTGTCGTACATAAAAGATGAACTTTGCATTTGTGTGAGTGCACGTACGTGAACGTATAATGTCACCTGTTTTACACACACATGAGTTGTACACACAGCTACACACAGCCTTTTTGGTCTACTTTTCGCACAAATAAATAAATAATAATAAATAAATAAATATGTTAGGACAATCCACACAACGCCATCTAGTCTCAAACTAAGCAAAGCTTGTGATATGAGTACTAGATAAACTGATATAAATACTTATATACATTTTTTTTGTAAATACATACATATTATACATAGGAAACATCCAGACTTCGGTACAAACGTATGTGTCATCACACAAAGTTTGTCCCGACCGGGAATCGAACCCGAGACTCCGGCGTCGAAAGCGGATACACTACCGACCACGCCACCGAAGCAGTCTAATAGCTGGTACCTATATGACTTTTCGTGATCACTCACATAAATGCAAAGCTCAGCTTACGCCTTTTTACCTATACTTGCTGTCATAATTTAATAACTGCCTACCTCCACGGTTAGACAGACTTGTTTGTCTGCCTCTATGTATAATCTGTCAAATCATATCCTATGTGGGTAGATGCGAAAGTAACTCTATCGGTACAGAGATAGTCTTGAGTCTGAGAAAGAACAGCGTACTTTTTATTCTGGAAATATTGTTCCCATGGGTGTGGGGAATTAGAAAACTATTCCATGTGGACGAACCCGCGGGCTTCAGCTAGTACCTATGTAATAAATACTAATAAGTAGTGAGTCCACTCGGCGACGCAGAGCAACTATGAGGTCCGGTAATTTAAGGAACCCGTGGCTCGTTTGCGTACTAGTAGTAGATGTGTTAGGTATAGCTATAGAAAATCAGGTAGCTACTACTCGTATAAGGAAGTTTATTCTTGATAACCCTCTCTCATTTACCAACTAGACGTCGAGACAGTATTGTAGGTATTTTGCGGATCAACACAGGAGTTGACTCACTTTTATTTAATATATATTCTTCGGCTTCTTTATGTTTATCTCCAGTATTTGACCACGAGAAAAATCCTTGTTTAAAGTAATATATCTATCTTGTTATTGTACACCCAGGTGAGGACAGCTCGTACCCAGCATGCGAGCTCAACTCCCAGGGTCCAGCAGCGCGCGGCTGGCGCAGCGTGGGTCTCCCTCCCCACGAACTGCTCCTTCGACTGACCTCTGTAACTTCCGTACATAAGTTACAACTGTTAGCACATCATCAACTTATTCGTGAGTACCTACCCTATCAAATATTTTTCCATATTATAACAGAACAACATTTGAAATCCATGCAGATGTACATATGCATTGTTTTTTAAAGCCAATGTCAGTCGTCACGGGTATGCCCTCGGAAGGAGATCCCCACGGCAGTTGTAAGTATAAGCAGGATAAAAATATACCTAACTGTTCTCAAACAACACTAAAAGAAATAAAAACGCTCAACTCTATTGGAAGAAAGGTCATGTTTTCTTAAATTGTCTAAAAATATGATTTTATTGGCAGCATCAAGCGTAGAAGTCCTGGTATCCGGTGGCTTGGTTTCCGAAGGAGCTGCCACTCCATGTGGCGCTACATATACAAGTGTTGGACGAGTGACTCTTGCTAAACCTGCACCTCAAGCCAGAACTAGAGAACTGAGGTATGGTGATCAACTACCAGCTATGGTCGACACTTGGTGGAACCCTATCCCCTTGAAGGAAATAATTAACAAGCGTATAAAGTATTCCTATTTATTGTATTCCTATTTATTGTTATGACAAACCTGACCGGTTCCCTCAAAGGTGTTCTACTACACTGTCTTACATATCTTCAAGCTATCAACTACCAACACATAAGTACCCACAGCATACCGTACTAAAGCAAAACGCGAAACACCGATTAAAGGCTACCAGAAGAGCAGAAATCAGTTTTACCTCTGATTGTTACTTACGTATTATCACGCCTATTTCCCCAAGGGGGTAAGAAGATGTGCATTACACACCCAAATTTGCCAGTAGTAGTTTTGATGGTCCCATGTTATTCGAGGCAAGCCTTTCTGTTATCGTCAATCTATTTAAACGGGGCGAGAAAAGACCAGAGTCTCCTCCGTTTATCGTCAATGGCACCAGTTGCAGGCCAGGTTGGATTGGGCTTCTAAGATGAGAGATACAATGCATATATACAATAAGAAATAGAATTTGAAGTACATATTGATTACTAACACCAAACACATTACAGATCTGCGGCCCTTCCCGAGCCCACAGTAGCGCGCTTCGTGAAACTGAGACTATCTGGACCTCACCCACCAGCAAAAGAAGATGATCAGGTATCATTACTGCTTACAAGGCCTCTGATCTTCCATTTACCCTGGAGTTGGTGGATTCTCTCCTTCCGGTCATGCTCTTAAAAAACTGGCAATATTGCCACTTTGCATGTAATTGCAATACTGATTCTCTGAGCTAAAAAGTTACAAGTCTTCTGATCCTGAAAAGCTTGGATCAATGCCTTAAATATATTTATCAATATCAGTCATCTTCACATTCTCGCGGTGCACCAGCTGACATACGGACGAGTCTCTATAATAGGTATAACCAACTTTCCTGGAAACGGTAACAGGCTTGTCCCCTATTACCTGGGACCAATAAAGTGAGTGGTGAAATGGGGTGTATTAAACGCTTATGTCTATCATCTATCACGCCTTTTCCAAACCAGGCTTTCCACTCTAGCTGCGAAGCAACTAAACTTCGATATTTTCCTTTAAGCAACTGCCATCTGACTCCACACCCTATAGCGATATCGAAATTCTGTAGTACTCCAACTACCGTAGCGACTGCCATAGATGTTCGTATGGCAACCGGGACCGACGACGGCTGAACGTGATCTCCGAGGCACGCTTCTGTCTACCCCTTCGAGAATAAAGACATGATTCTATGTGTATATAAAATATATTTACCAGGTCGCACTTATGGCTGTCAATGTTCTTGGCGAAGAAGCTGAGGAAGCAGATCTCTCACCAGTTGTAAGCAAGGAACCCTCTTACTCTCCGTACGATGACCTGGCGTTCATCATGTATGTTGACAACGATATAGCTGATCTGATTCGTAACCTAGATGAGAAGAAGAAGAATGCAGTACAGGGTAAGGATAATATGTAATAACGTATTTTAGAGGTAGATAAATTTATTGCTTCGAAGACAGCCTACGATGGTTTTTTCTTAAATGTATCATTTTCCATGTTCCCAGTGAAACCTTGACCTCTGCTCATGATCTTGAAGTATATTTGACGCAAATTAAAAAAAATCGGTTTAGTAGATTTCACGACATGCCCGAACAATCAACTTATAATAAAATTATTGCTTTCCAGAGGAGCGTTTCGAGTACGCGCGTCGTTTGAAGTCTGCAGGAGCAGCTCTAGCGTCAGCTGGGATTCGTATTGGCCGGTGGCGTCTTCGGAAGCGCACTGCTGCAGCCCGGGATGACTTCGAATTGGCGCGACGCATGCGGGACAGGATATCTGACGCTCTGTGTGGGGTGAAAGAGGACTCGGCGTTGTGTAGACTGTTTGAGGAGGAAGGGGTCAGTTGGCTCATGATATTTTGAATATTAAATATTATAGTAGACTGTTTTACGAGTACCTACTAGGTATCAATAACATATTATAGGAAAAAGTCGCTTCCGCTATATGTATGCTTAGTTCTTTAAAACTATGCAACGGATTTTGGTACTGTTTTCATCAAAGGATAGAGTGGTTCTCGATAGAGCCGCGAATTAGTTTTTTGGCTCCAGCTGAATGGAATGGAACACGTTACTGGGACAAAAAGTACCGCCGGCACCACAGGGTATACTTCTGCGTACCTGGAGCGACCGGCAATAGAAGTATTGGGGTTGGGCGTTGGACAGGTTGGGCGGATTTAAAATGTATCATGGTTTATGGTTTTATAAAAATAATTTTCTTTAACGATTATAATTCTAATGCTTTCTCTTTTTTCAAATGACTTCCAAAAAAGGAGGAGGTTCTTAATTCGGCTGTATGTTTTTTTTTCGTTTGTTACCTCATAACTTCGGACTGGGTAAATTTTAAGCTATTAATTGGAAGCTTCTACTTCCCAAGTGGTCTCATTTCAATTTGGTCCCATACCGACAACTATTTGGTCGCATTTCGGTAGTTTGAAGTCGGTTGATGTGTCAATTTTAGACGTGTATTTTCTTTCTATTCTTCAGCCAGACAATCGCAATGACTCATCAATGCCTCAGGAATACGACTTCTCGCACCACCTGTCTCCCTCCGTAGTAGCTGGGTGCCTCAGTTTCGATATACCATCACCAGTTCCTCCTATAGAGGTTGCAGAACAGGAATCTGAATATGTAAACGGTCAAGATGATGATGAAGACGAAAATATGGGACCTGTGAGTATCTAAAAGCTACATTGCTATATATAAAGGTCGCAAGTTGTTACAAATTATGTATTACTACTAACAACTAATAGTTTATCTAATTTTTAATAAACGACAGTCTATTATGGAATCGCAATGTATTTTAAGAGGTTATGGGCCCAGCATTCTGCCACTAAACGGTCAATATGTAAACGAGTCAATGTTCTAGATGAAGATGAAAGGAAAATATTCCCGTAAGTATTTAAAAAGCCACATTGCCGCATCTCCAGGGCCCAAACCATCTTCACCTGGACGTGGTGCCCCTGCGAACAAACAACCGTGGCTTTTGACGTCTACTTGGAGGTCTCTCACTAAATGTGATGTTAAACTATTAAATATCCGATAGAAACAGGCGTTACTTGGAGAAAATCCATGACAAAACAATGGTAAGTAAAATGTTTTAAGAAAAAACTTTTTAAAATTATATAATAGCATTAATCCCGTCTCGTTGAGTATGGCTAAGATCATGAGGGAAAGTAGTATATTTGATGCTTTTAGAACTCAGAACACCTTGAGGGAGCTGTGTAATGGCAAGGATTCGGTGTCGGTCTCACGCAGATCAGGTGTTTATTTGTTGAGTTGTGATGAATGTGGTTTGAAGTATGTGGGACAGACTGGCAGGTCCTTCGATATTAGATATAAGGAACATAAAGCGGCGTCCCGCAATGGTTGTCCTGAGAAGTCCTCTTCGCGAAGCATCTTCTTGACACTGGTCATTCCTTGAACAATAGTAACACTTTTAAAGTTTTACGTTTATGTGAGAAAGGGTTCAAGTTAAGTGTTTGGGAAAGGCTAGAAATAGTTAGAAGAGATGCGGACACCTTACTCAACGAACAAATAGATTTTCACACATCTCCCTTACTTAATCTGTTTACGAACAGACAGACGCATTAATTGTTGTTGGTTTGTGTGTGTCATTTGGGTTTTCTACGCAACTTATCAAAAGACAGTAATTAAATCAAATAGATAAGGTCAAGTATTGGTGAATACCTATTTTTGGAACTTAGTTAGCATGATCTGAGGTTTCTACCCACATTAGTTATTGTAAAGAATCCTACATCGCGATAATGAAATTTGCACGCGTTTACTTATAAGCAAACACGTTCCAACCACGAATTTTGCTGTTCTCTCTGAGACAGTCTTGATAATGCCTCGTTTAGAGGCGAAACAATTGTCGACGTTTTGTTGTCCTTTTAATTCTGCGAAAAATTAATGCTATTATATAATTTTAAAAAGTTTTTTCTTAAAACATTTTACTTACCATTGTTTTATTAAATATCCATTTCAGTCACCCGAAACAACACTCCAAGACGAATTACCCCCAACTTATCCTCATCCGGAACCAATTCAAGCCGTCCAAGCACAGCTGATGCAAGAAGAAAGGGAAAGAGAAAAACTAGAGGTGCAGAAGAAGTTGGAGGAAGAAGAATTGCAGAAAGAGACTGACAGTCCTAGAAGGAGTATCACACCTAATGCTGGCAATGGTATGAATAGTAAAAACTACATTATAGAAATCAATAGATATCATTTGTATTTGAAAGTGGTCAGTCCGCCTAAAACTTTGTTTACCTACTTATAAACGCGTGCTGCAACCAGATTCACTCACCGACGCGAGATAAAACCCAAGCCCAACGACGCGGGATTTTCATTCCGACAAAACTCCCGAAGAGGCCATACAGGTGGCCCAGGTCCGCCGGGTGCCACTGGAAATACCTTCTGGTGTGTACCAGAGACGCCCGGAGCAATGGACAGAGGAGTGGCCGCGGTCACGCGGTAAACCTACTTATAAATATTATTTTATTTAATCGCCAAAAATCTGAAATCATTTTCTTACAAGAAAAACGCTTTTTTAACCATTTAACCAATTGAATAACCTAGGTTATAAACACATTATAGAAACATACATAATAATAATAATATAATATCAAATATAATTTAGTTATGCAATGCAACGTGGCAATGCTGCCATTCTTCTTCTACATTGCCAGTTCGGCGGCTAGGCTGAGGAATTCTGTGACCCGTGGTCGTAGATTTGAAATTTAATAATTTAAGTACTTACTTAAACTATTTTTTTTACAAATATAGGGAAGTAAGTACGTCAAAAAATTCAACACCTCAATTCAATCAAAAAGGTTCCCACCATTTCCAGATGGTTGTCAGCATTACCTCGTTAACCGGGGTAATTCTCTAAGCAAAAAAGTAAATGTCCTATCAAAAGCTGAGCTATATTCATTATACCCTCTAAAATAGCTATTTTATCTCTTCTGCCCGAGTCCTGGTAGCAACCAGGCCTCTGACCACATGCAGAAGAGATGATATACGTTGAGGCAGATAATACGAAATAAGTAGTTAACAATCTTGCATATCTACCTCCAGGTACATTGGTACGTCGCAGAAACAAGAGTGCAGGTCCCAGGTCAACCTTCGAAGCTTATGAAGAACGATTACTGCCTGCATTGAGACAGTGAGTTATGTTAAAACCCAGTCGTTCCAGATTGTACCAGTTTGTTACCAGGTTTCATGTTCGGTTTTTTTGCGCAGTCATGTTTTTTATACTTTTTTATTACCTGTGTCTAGTTCCCACACCAACGAATATCTGCGTGATAATAGGGAAGAGGAATGCAGTGGAGGAAGTGCTGCGACCTCTCACACTCGGCCCGTTCAACCACACAAGCTAAACGAGAGGGAGAGGAAGTATGCCGCCCTGCCTATACTCATATTCGGTTATCCACTTGTAAGTTGCACTGCTTATTTTTAATTAAAAACAGAAGGATAGTGAGATCTAAATCAAATAAAAAAGGAAGCCTGGTGCAAGCTTGGGAGTTCAAATAAAAGTCAGTCCGAAAATATCCAGATTTAAGTAGTATCAAATAATTAACATTGACTAGGGGGATTTGAATTGGGCTTCCTGCTATTGACGCAGGCTTATAAAGAAATACACTTGAAAAGATACGAATGCCAGCTGATGATGAAGTTACAAGATCTTGTTGATTCATCCTGCTTATGTGAGTAATTTGTATACTTTCAGGTAGAAAAATTCTTCTCCAAAAACTATCTAGACAAAGAAGAAGGATTATCTCGGTTACGTGCTGAACTAACGTCGCCATCCAATGGCAGTACCAAGACTTCTCCAAACAAAACAGCCCGAGCCGCGGCCATTTTGCTACAAAGGACACTACGAGACAAGGTCTTCTCAGTATACAGCATGGCCAACGAAGTGGTGAAGGTGCTGTTCAAAGAATTCGTTCCAGACAGGTAGATATTATGATCAGTTTCAGGAGGACAGATGTTACATACCTCTAAATAGAATCTCTGCAGTCTGAGCATATAAAATATCTTTGTACCTATGTCAGGGTCTGTGGTGCAGAAGTGGGACGCTGTTTAGAGAAGTTGTTACCGGAGCTGCTGAGAGCTTGTGGAGACCCGGCGCCGAGGGTGCACTCCACCGCTCAGCACACAGCACTCACTGTTGCTGACTGTCCGCAAGTTAGGTGAGTAGGGATTGGAACTTATATTTTATAAGGACTACCACCTGAAAATGTCACACAGGCAGTGTCGACTTCAACATATTATTCAACCAATGACGTTGCTGAAAAACTATACATGCAGAGAATTTTATTGACCAAGCGTCTATATTTCAAGACTGGACAATATTGCCATCGTCTGTCTGTCTGCATGTGTGTTCGAGGCTAGCGGGCACATTTTTTATCCTCGAACCTTATTGGTACAAGTGTTCCTTGGTTTAAAACAGTGTTTTTTAGTCGGATGGGAAGTGGGGAATGCCAGGTCTATCATTCAGGTCATGGACAATCGATATACAGGCACTTAAAAAGAGAATAAAATTCATCTAAATTAGACTACCTGGGATTAAGTTTATATGTCCAAGTAAAATTGTAATTTTTTTTTATTTACAATAAGAATTACAATATACAAAATATACATAATTATAGACTAAAAATATTTACATTACAAAATATCGTTTAAAAAATCCTGTGCGTCATTGCCGACTGGGAAGGTTCTCACAATGCGGGCTGTGTTGCCACGTTGGATGGCGATACTTATTGTTTGGGCCAGAAAATAGCCAGCCTTCTGGTCCTGAGAAGCATCGATTAGAGGTTTAGCAATGTCTCTATAAAGGCGGCGAGCACTCGGACCCCATGACCCCCTGTCTCAACCCCAAGCGGCTCAAATATGTAATCACCTGCTAGGTTAGCATATTTACGCCGTTTAAGGCCTTCAGCCGATGCAGCAGCAGCGCCAGCACATCCGCAAGGTGTCAACGCATGTATCGTCCCACACCAAAGGCCTTCCCATCTTCCACGGTAGCAACGACATACCATCCGGTCTCTTTCCATCGCTTCGTGCTAAACCATTTGGTTCACGTACAGCCGGAAGACCTGTGGTGGAAAGAGCCCTACGAATTATGTCGTTTAGAATAGCGTGCCGAGGTATACTACCTGGGATGTATTTCATAGAAAAACAGAAGCTTTCGAATATGTTCAGTTACATACTCGTACATAAAAAAAGATGTTCTGACGAATTCAGACACTCTTTATTTTTGAAGTCGTCCAATAGGGTCCGTTTAACTCGATTAACAACCCTTACTTGTATTACCCAGGACCCTACACATAATACCGCAACAGTTGGTCCGTCCAGTTGCCGCATCCATGCACCCACGCCTCGCCCTCTCCCGGCTCCAGATGTTGGAACAACTCATACTCAGTCATGGCATATCTACAGATAAGAATAGGTAAGTTCTGCTTTTTATGTACACAATCTCCATTTTTTTTTTAATATTTGGGTGCGCTAAAGTTGCGCCCTGATGGAAATCTAAAGCGACGTTTAGCGAATGGGAACCACTCTCACAACAACCAGTACTATCGAAAGTACGGCGGTACGAAAGTTGGCGGCCCTATGATGTGCCTCTTTAAGCTCCGCTCAAAAAACCCAGGATTGTACCTATTTGTATGTGGGAGGACGTGCGCAGACAGGGGGTTCCAGGTCAATTCTGCCAGACACGCATTTCTTGGAATCAAATGGATTGAAAGGGAAAGAGTTGAGGTTGAAGAGCTCGAGCTCTACAGAACCCAGCAATTGTAACTAAATGTCTGGCAATCATAATAATAAACTAAGCAGACAACATTGGACATAATCACGTCTGTTTCTAGGATGGGGTAGGCCGAGGTGCATTACACACCCACATTTTGCCCATAGTTTCGTTGCTCTGGCGACAGGAAAATATATGAATATATTGTTACAAAACAATATTGACGAATTCTGGATGGATAATATGCCTCTACCAGACTACTGCTACAAATAAGCATCATTATTGAGAGAACATTCGCTCACCTTACCCCCTGTCTTGTAAAAAATATGAAAATTAATGTCCTAAAAATTCTAATAAAAAAATTAACAATTAGGGGACACCCGGACTTGAACCAGGGACCTATCGATCTGCAGTCGATTGCTCTACCACTGAGCTATATCCCCGTACATCAATCTAACTCAAATAACGTATTGTATTCTAAACCATACATGACTCATTTGTTTCACTATCTAACGAGTATGTGTGGGTGCAAGTGCTGAATGGCCTACAGATTGCATCATACATGTAAAGATTATTATTATTTCATCATTCATATTATACCTACATATTTATAAAACATGCTTGTTTTCCCGAAGGGGTTGTAGTGGCATATTATTCGCCCACTTTCCCTAAGTAACTTTGCTGCGCCGGGCGCCACTGGAAATAGTTCTGCTTGTAACCAGAGACGCCCGGCAACGGACGTTAGAGCGGCTGCGGCCTTAGGCAGCGGAACTAAAAAAAAAAAAAGTAGCTTTGCTGTCCCATATAGTAGGCGACGACTACTATATGGGACAGCAAAGCTACTGTTGCCATTATTTGGACTTCAATTTGGCCACTAAAATTACGTCTTTAAATTGTCAGAACTGGATCTAAAAAAGGACAACACGAGAATCACCAGATTTCAAATTAAAAAACAATTCTTAAATTGAAATAAAAGTCCCTCATTTGTTCCCCCTGTGGAGCTGAATCGTGCACTGTTGCAGAGAGTATCTCAATTTAAATACTTGGCCATCTTGTTACAGAGGATCTCAGGGATGACTTGGATATGGAAAGAGAGCGCAGGGCGTTGGCTGTGAGGGCAAATATGTTGGTGGTTTGCTGGTTGCTCAGTACCAGTTAAATCAACACTTTTTAAAGCATTCTGTCAAACATTTTACACCAGCAGCCTGTGGGCTAGCTACACCCAAAAAGCTGACAACGCCCTACGAGTACAGTACAACAACGCCTTCAGGGCGCTGTTGAGACTTCCTCCTCAATTGAATTTGAATTGAATTGAATTTGATTTGAGTTGAATTGAATTGCATTAAATATTGAATTTATAAATTGAATTTGAATTTAAATTAGATCTGAGTTTATTTATGTATTTTTGGTAGTCGGTATTTTAATAATTTATGCCATTACTAACATAGTATTTTAAGTCATTGTACACTAACATACTATGCGCCTTGAGACGCCTAAAAATAAAAGATTTTTATTTTGTTTTTTAATTTCTTTTTACTTATTTTGTTTTTTTTTTTAATCGGTCTATCACGTCGAAACTTCCGAGGTACAACATTTAACAAAATACAGTCGAATTGAGAACTTCCTCCTTTTTTTGAGTTCGGGTAAAAACTTGCGTTGTTCATCTTGACTGCCTCGCCTCTTTCTATTCGCTTGGAGAAACTTCGCCTCTTCCTGCTAAGCAGTTAATCACTTAACTCAACCAGACTAGTTAATAGATTTTAGAGCTAGTGCTATGACAACTAATCATCTAATCATTCTCCATATTCCTTCCTACAGTGGTCTAACAGTTCGTCGCCTAGCTGAATGCGGAGCAGCCGGTGCTCAACACGCAGCGGGCTCGGTCCGTGCCGCGGCAGAACGTATTCTTCTAGCAGCGTACGCTCGTTCTCCACGTGTGGTCAGGACCCAGCTGCCTCCAGACGATGCCGTCACCAGAAGAAACCTGATTTATAGACATCTGTTTCAGCAGTTTGATAGGATTGATATGCAGGTTTGTAGAATGTGTTTTATCCCAAAAACAGTGGGTAGAGGAACCTTCCCATACTCTTGTTAAATATGTCAGAGCGTGGTCGGCCATTAAAGAATTGTACCAGTATTGAGTAGCTACTGAAAGACACAATCTGAGTGTTCCTTACATCCTGTACCTTATCTAACGAAATAAATAATAACACAAATGTATTTTGTATTACAGAAAATTTTGAACCAAGCACCGACAGAAGAACAACTAAACGGAATGGACCAGTCAATGGCTGACAATTCCCACGAGACAGCCAGTGTTGCTCAATCAACTAGAAGTGGCACAACTATCAGCGATACCACGTCCTTAGGAATGACGGCATCTATAGGCGCTACGTCATCGTACAGCCTCAAGTCTATGACGTCAAATACTAGCGCTGGAACCTTAGCACCTTCAAGTATAAGTGGCAGTAATACCACATCGAAAACTAAAAGCAGTTTGAAGAAAACTCCTACAAAGCGATACGCTCCTAGTAGGACGGGGAAGGATGTCTCTAATTATCCTGGTTATAATAAATTGAGGCTTGATAGTGCAGCCAGCCCGAAACACTCGCCAAGATCGAATTCTGGAGCTGAAAAAGTAAGTCCGAATAAAGAAATACGAATACCCGTATTCTAATCTAGCCTGGATCCATTAGGTGAATTAATTGACTGATTTTATTTATACATAGGTATTAATTCTATATATTCAATCCAGGTACATTTTGAAGAATCCCAAAACTCAACACAAGAACAAGTGGTGTTTCGTCGCACAAATCGAAATAGTGAAAACCGTCACTCCATGATACATTACGATCATGAATCTTCAAAACCGCATTTAAAAGAACGCCCGATTACAGTCTATGAGCCCTTACACCTCGATTACCGGGAATCCCCAACTCTGGGATCTCCAAAAACGTCCAGAATTGACCTGAGAAGTATGGATTCTCTCCCCATGGATTCTCCACAAATGTCAAGAAACGATTTAAGGTGTGATTCTGACTGTAGAAGTTTGGATTCTCCGAAGGTAAAGGCGGATTATTTTAGAGAAGGGATGTTGGAATCTCCGAGGTTGGTCGCTGGTTTAAGGAATTTACATCTTGATGAGCATAGCCAGATGGATGAGAGTGGATATTATAGTCCAGGTGAGTTTTCTCTTTTTGTAGACGATACAGGAGTTGAAAGCTGCCACTATGTAACTTTAAAAGAAAGTGTTATCTATCTGTTTGCGATAAACTCTTGAATTGATTTTTCGCTGATTTGCTCAACAGTTAGAGTGACTCGTGAAGAAGGTTTATCTGTGACATCGAGGGGAACCAAGCAAAACTTCTTATTAACTTATACAACCAAGTCAATCTTTACCCACCAGTTGATGCAAAAGACCTGTTGAATCTCCTTATCGGTTAGACTTAGCAGACAGTTGAAAGCCTAAATAAACAGTCAAAACAGCCAGGTTCATTATCTTTGTAAGACCAGCATGGATTTAATTAGAAAAGGACCTAAGTATATCTATTTATTTGGCTGCTGATTTCAGGCAGAAGACACCAAGCAGCTGCAAACGAAGAAAGGGCCTTCGAAGGTTACGATATGGGTGGAGCGGATCCTGGCGATAGTACTCCGGACGGTATTAGTTTACAGTAAGTTTTTAATATGTTTGTAGCAGTTCAAAGTGGTGCACTGGCCGAACAACAAACGATCCCAGTCAGTGGCTATATGCTCGCCACGGATTATGTAGTATAACAAAAGGCATTAGGGTGTAACCAAAGTGTAACCTCAGGGAAACTACCTCTAACTAGGTACTCGGGAAACCAATATCCAAAGCCACTTAATGATCGGTACTAAGAGAAAGATTGACACTCGCCCTCTAGCATACGTAGCAGAGCTGGTTGCTCTGAGGGCGTGACCAAGAATGAAAGATCAGGCAGAATAAGACCAATTTCCACATAGATGCGGCGTGTATGTACTAGCATGCACTGACGATCTTGCCTAACATATTTACTTTTACTATTTTCCTGTTCTGTATCCTGTATCATATTAACGTTGCTTCCGTGTTTGTAAAATAAAGGCCTGTTCTTAATTCCTTTCAATTTATTGGTACGATTTCGACTTGACTATCTGCTCAATACCTCTAGGTGGCGTGACCGTAAAACCCATCCATAAACCAATGTTCTGTTAATGTGCAGTACAACATGCACGTGGTGTGGTCGGAGGGTCAGAGCTGATGCGTTAGAGGCGCACTACTGGCGGCGGTGTGTGCTGCTCGCGCGCTGTCCGCACTGCCGTGTTGCTCTTGAAGCCAGGTCGCTGCATGCACACTTACTGGGTACGTACTCCTGTTTCTGATGGGGGCCAAATTTGGCTCAAGTAAATTCTGATTTTATTTTAAGAAGGGGAATAGATATACTAGTGGAGTGTGACGGTATAGAGGTAAAATATCCTAATCAATACAAAGTCACTTTCCGCTGTGTCGGTCCGTCCTTACGTACGCTTAGATCTTTAAAACTACGCAACGGATTTTGATGCGGTTTTTACCAATGGATAGAGTGGTTCTCGAGGAAGATTTTTAGTACATAATTTGTAAAGCGGGCGAAGCCGCGGGCATCCGCTAGTAATATTATAAACGCGAAAGTTTTTATGGGTTTTTGTTACTCTATCCGATATCGTTTCTTGTTTGTGTGAAAACTTGTAACTGTGCTGATGCCCATGACGCGTCCCGCGTGGAGATCCTTTCTAGTTCCTAATTCACATGGGAAATATTCCCGGGATAAAAAGTAGCCTAAGTTAATCATTATAACATCAGCTGTCTACCAGAGAAAGTTCCGTTAAAATCGGTCCCGTCCTATGATAAGTAGATACAAATATGGTCCCGTCATTTCAGAAATTTGTCGGAAAAACAGACAAAAGACAGAATACACCGACAGAAACGTAAAAAAAACGTTAAGTAGACGTAGGACTTTCATATGCATTTATTAAAAAGCTGATTATTTATTTAGTTGTGCTTTCCATGAATTTCCAGAGGAGTGTACAATGAGCGAGGGTAACTGGAAGATGTGTCGAAAGTGTGGGGTTGCTCTACGTACTGACGAGTCCGACCACCACGCCAACTGCATACGTGAGTAGTACCGTAGTATCTACTATGTAGTTATAGCATTTCCACTTACAATAAAAGTAGCTGTCTAGGACAGTAAAACTCTACTTTTTGGTAACAGAAGCGTCGGCTTACATAATGGTTAGTGATGTTCATTTTTTATATTTCAAGTGGTATATATACCTACTTAAGTGCGACCAACCACACTAATGGCAAAATGTCAGTAGTTTTTCTGATCAACAGACGAGGGTCTGTCAAACATAAAAGGCGATAAGGGGGCGTATGCCGTATACTTAGACTTACACACACATATCACGCCTATATCCCCGAAGAGGTAGGCAAAGGTGCATTACACACCCACAATTTTCCAGTATTTTTAGTCCCATGTAATAGGGGGCAAGCCTATTGACGTTACTGGGCACATTTATAATGGGTTAAGTCCAAAATGGCCAAATGAATTTAATAAAAGCTATCAGCTATATTGTATGTAATTCTATTACATGTAATTTTGAAAAAAATTGAAACTTGCGATGAAATGTTAATGAAAGGCAATAAAATCTTACGTGCCAGCCGCTATGGCACAGCAAATTACAAACTACAGTCCTGGGCGTCTCGGACATTGGCGTGATTTAATGTATGTATTTATTTGAATGTACGTCTAGTCTACCCACCCCTTGGAGGTAACAGGCGTGATGAGGCCTAATAGGGGGTAGTTTCAGATTGGCTAAATGCAAGCACTTGCGAGAGATCTAATAATAACTACTCGTGTGGTAAAGTGGGGAATATTGAATACATCACAGGAACTGAGACTTGTACTCATTTTTTTGTTTTCAGCCCTCGGTATGGACGAATGGAAATGTCCTTACTGTTTCACCAACGTGTTGGCTCGAGACTTACCCTGGCAGCGACACCTGATGCAGTGTCCACGTAACCCAAGAACCACTCAATCATCATAGTATATGAACGGGAATAGAAGAATGCTTACAAACTTTACCAAATTTCCTTATAAGTTAACCAAAATAATTTTACCAAATAATTTTGGTTCTTACCGCCGATTATTCTTCTTAAGGCTGCACCGGTTTCTTACCTCTTCTTTAATTTTAAATGACATATAAAAGATCATAGGAGTTCTAACATTGCTGGTTTTTTTCTTCAAATAATATCTATGTCGTGGACAAATGGTTTAATTGGGCAGATCGTAATTTGCCTATGGGCAAATCATTGTTTATGAAATCGTATAGGTTCCTATAAATTATCAATAAATATTAATAAATTATTACCCACACCGACGATTTCAACGATAGAATGATATTTAATAGGTACTTTCGATATTGATACTCATGTCTCCCTATTAGTTACATTAAATTATAGATTCCGATACTTAAGTTTTCGATCGTGATAGTGTGATTTTTGATTTTGATATTCGGCTTTTACATAATAATGGTACAAAATTTTATTTTATTTATTTACATCATATCATCATCCTGGCGTCGCATGGGTAGTAATTGTTTGTAGTAATATACAAACTCAGGGATAACCTAATGTAGCATTTTAAGAGTGAAAGAACTGTTGTGTTTATTTGTTACATACATGCAAAAAATACAAATCTTATATTATACTAGCTGATCGCCGCAGCTCCGCCGTTTAATCGTTCCCGGTTCCCGTGGGAACACATTACCGGGATAAAAAGTAGCCTATGTTATTCAGGATGAATGTAGCTTTCCAATGGTGAAAGAATTTTTGAAATCGGCACAGTAGTTTCTGAGTTTATTCGTTACAAACATACAAAAATACAAATCTTTCCTCTTTATAATAGTAGTATAGATTACTCGTAGTACCTATAGAACAGGTCCATGGTAAGGACACAACATTCCAACTGTAGTCCCAAACTAAGTACGTAAGTTTGTTTTCAGAGAAAATTGAAAGATACGTTTCTATTGCTTCATAGAAATAGAAGATTTTAGGCAGTCCTTTCATTATTGAACTACGTCCATTCATATAGCCAGTAATATTAAAAGAGCACTGCTTTTTAGTCCGGTAACTACCGTCCAAAATTCTGTATTCCGTCTTTGATTGCTCATTGCTTTTTGAAACTAACTATTACACCAGGTATTTTCAAATGTTAGGTTATTTGTATTATTATTTTTTTATTGATAATTTTATATATGGTATACGTACGAGTGTAAGAGTGCTAGCTATGTACCTATTATGAAAGAGCACAATGATTTTCAATTGCAAACGATGAATGAAATGTTACTTTAACTGTATTATTATGAAAATCTTAACTATTATTAATTTTTTATCGATTGCTACATTTACTTCAATATTTTAATAATTGTTAATTTTTTTTACTACTTTCGCAGTAAGTTTTAAAACCTTGTAAAGGTATAGGACAAATTCAAATTGAATATTATAATACTCATATACCTAATCAATTAGAGATATATTTATTACCTTGTAGAATTTCATAAGTTTAGTTACCATTATTAAGTACACTATTGAGTCAAATGGATGTAATGGAAGATATTAAGTACCGACATATAACACTATCATTTGTATATTATTATTGTAGGTATGTATATTATTTTTATTTGGTAACCTAGAGTTTAATGTAGATATAAAAAAGGTAAGGAACTAAATTATTTATTTCTTAATCTCTGTCTGTCTATTTTTACTCCTATTTTTGTTTTTGATATTAATACAGGTCAATTCAGATTCATTAGATAACGATACAATCGCGTAGTTATATCCTGTTTCAAAATTTGATTCAATTCTGCTATTGTATGAATTTATTGACCCTTGACAATAACAGCAAGATCGTTAAACAATTGTTATAAATGTATATTTTCATTTTCCAAGAGCGTTATGTTCTTTAATCTATCCTAGTATATTAAAATAACTAGTTTAATATTAGACTTAGCTTGAATAAGCCACATCAACCCCTGTGATAATTGGAAAGGGTTACAAAGATAATGGCATAAGGTGTGCGTCTTCAGTTGTTGGTATAGTACAATAATTAGTCGTAAGTGTGTAGTGTAGTTATTGATCAGTAATTATATAGATTAATGCGGTTCAACGTAACGCACCTGTGGTTTTTTTAAATAATAATCGTATTGAGATTCATATTTCCCATTCTAATATTTACATTATTATCGATTATGATTTGCGATAGTCAAGTTTTCAACCGTGATAGTGAGATTTCCGATTTTGATATTCGAGGTTTCACATACAATAATTTTCTGTAGAAATCTAGCTAGCAGTTCGTCCACGTATCGCCCGTTATAAAGTGTATAATTACTCATCAATTCATGAGTTAAGATAAGTTTAGTTATAGTTGTCTTATTATTATTTTTTTCAACCGACTTCCAAAAAAGGAGGAGGTTCTCAATTCGACTGTAAGGTTTTTTTTCTTGGTTTTATTTTTGTTTGTTACCTCATATCTTTGCACTGGGTGAACCGATTTTGAAAATGTTTAATTGAAAACTATTACTTCACAAGTGGTTCCATTTCAATTTGGTCCCATTCCGACAATTATTTGGTCCCATTTCGGTAATTAAAAGTCGGCTTTTGTTTTGTCCTGAACTGCAATATGACTACCAAAAGGTTTTAATCCAAATGATTAAGTTTCATACAAAGTACGAGTATAATAAATAATACAGATATAGATCTGAGTTATCTTAAGAATCATATGATGCATTGTCTTAGTTCCAAGTAATTGACTTTTTAATTTTAATAATCAGGAAGACGAAATCACTTAATTGTTTTTCAAATTAGAATTTACATCCATTTGATTAATGGTGCACTTATTAATATTATTATAGTAAATCTATACATTTGTCTGTAATATACAGGTGTAACATTCATATGGGTCAGTATGGGAAAGTCTGAAACTATAACACATACGAAGATTTCATCTTAGGAACCATGTCACCGATTTTAGTAAACAAAAAACTGCGTAATCGGATTAAATTTTTTTTTAATAGTACAGCTAGGCAGATTATATACTGAGGGGAGCATGTAACTCTATTCTGTTAATAAAATAACTTTGCTTTTTACAATTTTACCCACAGAAATGAGTTTAACGTTGTATTGAAAAAGAAATTAGTACTGTCGAATACCTACTAAAATAAATAAAAGATAGAAATAAAAAAATAAAGAAAGAACAATACATTTTATTAATTTTAGACATCATGTTCGATAGTAATAAATACTACTTAAGACCTACATAATCGATATCTAAATAGTGTCAGTTTCTTTTTAAAAAGTCCCGGTTCGATTCCCGAGCTGACAACAAGGTTTCTTTTTAATCTGTTAATAAAGTTTTTATTTTCACTAAAATGTCTTATAGTTTCAGACTTTCCCATACTGACCCATATGAATGTTACACCCTGTATTACATTTACACTACATGAGTTAGGTCATCGTCATAAAATAGACACATTACGAAGACAGACTAGTCGTACAATAAATTAAAAATTTGCCAACATTCTTAATAACGAAATTAGTATTATTATAACAAATTGAACTGATTGTACAGAAATTGTGATTGAATAATTTCTTTTTGCTTATACGCAAAATACATTATGAAGACTTTTTTTTTTATTTCAAAACTACCGTACGCCTGCGGCCCTCTCGATAAATTATCTATACTAACATCCTTCCTCGAGAACCACTCTATCCATTGGTGAAAACCGTATCAAAATCCGTTGCGTAGTTTTAAAGATCTACGCATACATACAGAACGGACGACTTTGTTTTATATTATGTAGTGATGAGAAACTATATAGGTACTCTCTCTTTCTCCCTGTCAGTAATACCTATTACTTTAAAATTAAGGTCTGTTGATGCCATATTTAGTCTATTATTTTCTGCTTACACTTTAAAGAGAGAATTGGGAGCTCCAAGTTAACATTGGAAAGGTCAATTGATATATGGATGGCAGGCCCGCAGCAGGCAGCATTATAATGTCGTATGTGCAATATTTGTTCGTGAGTAGTGATATTGTGTGTCAAATCAAAAAAGTGTTTTTTCAAGTCGGGTCCCCCTTTAACAATAACCACAAGGCATACGCAGTAGAACATCCACAGCCGTAACACGTAGGTATAGTTCGCGAGGCGTAAGCTCAGTTATGCATTTGTGTGAGTGCAGTGTACGTGAACGTATAATTTGACCTCGTTTACACACACATGTGTTGTACACACAGCCTTTTTACTCTACTTTTCGTGATCACTCACACAAATGCAAAGCTCAGCTTAGGCCTCGCGAACTATACCTAACTAATTTCTTGCACGAGGCAATTTAAAAATGACATAGGTACTATTTCTACTTTAGCGCTTGGGTGATATTCATTACTGTTTTAGACTGTAACATCCTAGCAGTATGAAAATGCAGCAATGTACCTCGTGTCAATTTGTATTTAATTTCGATATTATTATTATTATTTTATTATTATATACTAATACGGTGTCTTGCGTGGTGCTTCGCGCCGCACAAATTTTCGGCTTAAATTAATTTTTTTGGCTTGCCTCCAGATCGAGGGCTATCCATATCTCGAGAGCTAAGGGGGGACAAAAATTACATTCCCCATTTGTATAAATATAGATTATTGCACTAGCAGATCATTGATCTGATGCGTGCATATCACTGCACTTGTGTTTTATAGTATTATATTTCTAAGTGTTCATCAAGTCTGTTTTTATAACTGTTCACTGTTTGTGCACTAATTACAGTCTCGGGTAAACTGTACCACATGGTCACTACTCGATTTGGCTAAAAGTGTCTTCTAGGGTTGCTAACAGAAGAAGACCTATCGAGCTTCAATGAGTGGCCTCTCAAATGGGTATTTGAATTCAAGCTGTAGATGTTCCCTGACAATTCTTCTTGACTGCTTCGGTGTCGTGGTCAGTAGTGCATCGGCTTTCGACTCCGGTTCGATTCCCCGAGTCGAATCCAATATTTGTGTAATCCACAAATGTTTGTTTCGGAGTTTGGGTGTTTTCTATGTATGTTATGTATGTATTATATTATATTATTAGAAATATATAAGTATGTTTATCAGTTGTCTAAATCCCATAGCATAAGCTTATGCAAAGTGGAAATAATCTTACTGTACCTACTGACACTCCATTTAATATCTCTGAATAACTGTCACCAAAAATCGCACCAAATATTTTTTTTATTTGATTATGTACTCGTATTATTATTATATAATATTTTTGATTATTTTTAGTTATTATTAATATTCGAATTGATCCCAAGTGTGTTACACAATAATGGGCGTTAAAGGCTGTATGATAAGGATTGTTATCGCTGGTAATGCGAATGTAATAAGGCGAAAGAGAATAAAGGGTTTCTTGACATTTAGTGTTTTATTTATTTTTGAAACTTAAATTTTGTTTTACAAAAAATCAATGTCGTCAGGCCGACTGGAACCGGGTCTTTCTCTAAAGCTAGCTCCAAACGTCAGCAGATGCAGATGTGTTGAAGGGGTCACATACAAATACCTACACGGGGTAACACTGAAAACCAGATGTACTGAGATAGGCAATGTGCTCGTCTCAGTACAATATTATTATGCTGTGTCCTCCCATATTGTGCTTCGCAATTTTTACAAGTCACTGTACGTGGATACGTGTGAGTGTATTGAATGCGAAATTTATTTAGGCCAATTTAGGCAATAAATGTAAACAATTAAATAATATGTTGTAAAAACACGGCTCGTGCTTGCCACGTATTTCCTGCCACACATACGTCACTCATAAGTGTCAAACCAAACCACACTGTCAGTTATTGTGTCACTTACGTCAATTTTACGTCTGTGGTATAGATATGTTATATTTTTCTTTGTGTAACGTTGAGTGTAAAGTTGTGATGCAACTATAAAAAAAAACTTCTTCTACACATTGGCACCACTACACGGTATCCACAGATGCCATCTAGTGACACATCTGCTGAACTGCTGACGTGTAGAGCTAGCTTTACAAGCTATACCAGTTAAGCCAAAACCAAGCCATAAAATCCCCAATGGTAGAACGTTCCTCCTGAAAAGGGAGCAGTCTGCTGCTGGTACATGAAGTTTTTGCGACTCAAATTGTAAAATTATCATCGATATCTTATTGAAAATGAATCAAAACATATTAATAGTCACATTTTATTCAATAAAAGACATATAATAATATAATATCACTTCAAACTAATATCTCTACTATGTAGCGACATCTTTAGGCAATTCTTCTCTTACTCCATTACTTTCTGTAGTTGTTGTTAAAGAACCATCTTCTTTAATATTCTCTTCTGCTGTTGTAGTTTCTGTTAAAGAAACATCTTCTGCATCATTCTCTTCTGTGACGTCATTATTTGGATTACCCTCAGTCACTTCGGACGCCTTTTTGAATTTGTTAACGTCTGAAATAGTTAAAAAACAAATCAATTTATTGTACATCAAACATATAACATCAATTAAGTGTATAAGGGTGGCCTTATCACTAACAGCGATCTCTTCCAGGCAATGATTGAATGGACAACTGGTTACGCATGGTGATGGTTGAATTACGGTAGAAAAGTACAAATTAAAAGATTTTATTCTATTTTTTAGTATTTGTTGTTGTAAAGGCAACAGAAATACATCATCTGTGTAAATTTTAACTTTCTAACTATCACGGTTCATGAGATACAGCCTGGAAGCAGACAGACGGATGCAGGAGATAAGTCTCAGTAATAGGAATCCCGTTTTACCCTTTGAATACGGAACCCTAATAATACAAAAACGAATCTATGTGCTAATAATATAAAAAGGTAGTTTGTGTGTTTCTGAGATTGTGGTAATCTCTGGATAGACTGAACCGATTTTGATAATTCTTTCACTAATATAGCTGTATTATCTACTGCTATAGGCTGTTTTATCCCTGTTATGTGCTCCTGTGGGAATTGGGAATGATAAACCTATACCACGGGAGCGAAGCCACAGTCAACAGCTAGTCTTAAATAAATAAATAAGATTTGATCACTGATTGGCAACAGAGCCCTCTAGCTGTGTCTAAACGTAATTGCAACATTACGCACAGCCTACCATAGTAGTTAGTTCCTCAACTACCGGTAGATGGCGCTGTACCGACGCCGTAGGTCGCGATATTAACACAATAACATCGCAATATTAGAGGTCCTAGTCTAGTGGTGTCTTAGTCAGTTGGTAGAACGTTCCTCCTGGAAAGGAAGCAGTTGCTGGTTCGAGTCCAGCCCAAGACTATAGTTTTTGTGATTCATATATTGTAAAATTATATAATAAATAAGATTCTTACCATATTTGCTATAATCAGCACCCAATAGCCGTAGATAATGTACTGTGTCCGGAGTAGCTGTGTAGGCTCGTAGCGAGTTGACACCTCGCCAGCCCACCAGGGTCAGTTCTAGGTTGACCTCTTTGTATTCTAGCACGCAACTTCCTGTGGCTGTGGAAATTATGCATACTATAAAGGTTTTGTCAAACAGAACGCGTTATTATCGCGCGTCAGGGCGCTAACCTAACGCGACGCTATGACGCCGAGCTGTGTTGTACTGCGATGATGATGTACCGCCAAACAGAGCGCCAGCGCTAGCATTACGCAGCGCTCTGTCGCGGCGTTAGGATGCTTTAACGTATGGCGTTGTAATTTTTTACAGATTTTATTTTAGCGTCGGCGTGAATGTATGTTAATTAATGCATAATGTCCGAAAATTTGATAGAATTAGTTATAAAATACCCATTATAAATAAATACGATGATATTCTCCTAAATAGTTCCTCTTTTTATTGATGTACCCATACTCTTTTTCTCTGTGACCGTGATAGAGCATAATAAAGTTAATAATTCTTCCTCATTAGAATCACTCGACATCTCAAATAACGAACAAAATTTTCACACTGCTATCGATCTCTAATGCTCTGGCGAATGGTACTCGTACGTCGCGTAGGAGCGTTGGGCTAATCTTTTGGTGTGACATGAAAATAGTGCGACGTTAAAACGCGGCGCTAATATCACCTTCTGTTTGGCAAAGCCTTAATACTGATTCTCTAATGTAGCTGACCAGCCGAACTTCTTGTCACCTAATGTTTTTAAGATCAAAATTACCTAATTCCGCTCGAGTTTTAGCGAGATAAATGAACAGCAATACAGTTACTTTTACTACTACTTTTTCTACATGGCGGATGTTTATAAAACTGTTGCATAAAGAACGGTATTGGAACACGAGTTATAGTACAAGATCCCACTGCAGAATATTGCGCTCATTGAGTATTTGCTAAAAACTAAATTTTTACTCATATTTATGATTAGGAGAATATATACCTACTAGGTTGCCTATAAAAATGTGGCCGCTAGTAATTTTAATTAAATTATTGTTAATTGATTTTGGGGACAAAATTTCGCTCACTTGTTTTTTAAATAAAATACCGTCCACTTCACGGCAATATATATAGACTCTGAAAAATCACGGTTGCCGTTGCGCACTTGACCGCACCTCTTCGCAGTCAGGTGCAAACAGGTATGATTTTGACACATTAATGCGTTCATAACGTACATTTATTATTTATATATCAAATTAAAGTTATTTTTTTTCTGTTTATTATGATATACGGTTGCTTAATTAAATCTGGCCGCAAGAAAGGGTTGCTGTTAAAGATGGTAAATATTTAAGGTAGAGTGAAAGACAGTTAGCGCGTAACATCATTAGTCAGACGAGGATAGCGATATTTCTATTTTTTGCTAAGACTTTAATAAATATGTAGGTATACATTTTAAAAATAAGACCGTTTTGCATTAGAACAAAACAGTTATTATATGTGTGAAGAAACATACCATGTCGATGAAGAATGCGTTCAATGAATTATGTCGTATATACATAGTAAATCTGTACCTTACCTGGTCTCATCTTATCTTACCTGTCAGTTTCATCCAACTTTATTTATTTACACTTCATGCACAGTAACAGTACATAGGCGGACTTAATGCCATAGGCATTGTCTAACAGTCAACCTTAGGGTGATGCAGAGAGAACTGGTAGTAGGTGCTTAGAGGTTATGATAGTTATAATGACATTAGAGAAACAGGTCAGACCGGGGTAATAATTTATAATGATAATCAATAAACTTAAATACTAATAACTACATACATAGCTAA
Source organism: Nudaria mundana (assembly GCA_963556515.1). Lineage (NCBI taxonomy): Eukaryota > Metazoa > Arthropoda > Insecta > Lepidoptera > Erebidae > Nudaria > Nudaria mundana. Next base: position 11,099,996 of record OY748310.1, on the reverse strand, counting down.
TACTAACAAACACACACACACATACATACATACATACATATACATATATTACGCCCATAAACCTACATAATATATACTACGTATTATTAATATATTAAGTGTCTAAGGAATATCCGTACATTATGTCTATATACTATACATAAACTAATAAAACACAACTATGAGCTATGACTGCATTAAGTATAGGATAGGAAAGACATGATCAGAACTGGCTCTGTTTATGAGTCAAGATATAATTCATATACCTTCTTCCTGAAAACGAAGCGGCTGGTTGACATCCTGGCTGACTTCCAACGGAAGCACATTCCAGAGAAGAGTAGACTGTACGTAGAATGAAGAGTGAACAAGGCTAGAAGTGTGAGAAGGGCAATGTAAAAGAAGATTGTTTGAAGAGCGCAAGTTTTTGTTATGATTGGAGCCAAGAAATTCAAAGTATTGAGTAAGATATGATGGGACATTGGGAGAATTTAGGAAGGAGTAAAGCATAGTCACAGCACGCAAGCTACGACACTTGCGTATGGATAGCCACCCCAACTCAGAGCGGAATTCCGAAACATGATCATACTTACGAAGATTGTAGACGAATCGAATGCAATTATTGAGAAGACGGTCAAGTTTATTGAGTAGATCTGCATTCAGGTCGAAATAGCACACATCACCATAGTCTATGCCAGGAAAGATCAACGAACGCATAAGCGCAGCCTTTGTTGTGACTGGAAGGAAGTTCTTCAAGCGATAAAGCGCCCGTAAGCTGCCCGTTACCCTCTGACACACTCCGGCAACCTGAGCTTGCCAGTTGAGCGTGGTGTCAATATACAAACCTAAGTTTTTGACGCAAGAAGTAAGGGATATCGGTTTAGCATTAAAGATTATCGGCGGAATGGTAACTTTCGCGAGCTGGGAGTGGCTGGAATCTGTCACTGTCAATGTCATAGTCTTCAATGTACCAGCAAGCTACTTGCTCACATAGTATGCTTCTTCACACATATAATAACTGTTTTGTTCTAATGCAAAACAGTCTTATAATTTGTGCTCCGAAACATACTACGTCGATGAAGACCTGTTTGTTATCTGCTGGTGAAGAGCCTGTTAAGTGTACCCATTCTGAATGCTATGTGAAAATTAAAGAAAACTGATCTATAAATAATTCTGGAATAATTTAGATAAAGATTGTCATTCTGACTCTTCATAGCCACTTCTCTTCTGATATACCTACCAGAAGATTTGCTTACTAAAGACACAGCTACCAATTTGAATTCCAAGGGTCTTAATCGTATTATTTGTTCTCCTTTCTTTAAAACTCTGCAATACAATCTATTAGCCTCCCCGTCAACCACTCCAGCGAAGCCAAAAGCGCTGGTACTTGTACTGGTGTTAAGAGTGGACTCAATAATAAGAAGAATGTCTTGTCGGGACGTTAGACTAACTCATTAGGTTTTAGATATTAGGCTATGGATGCTTACATAATTAATAGTACATCTAGTGTGCTACAGCTATTGTGATTATCGTGCTGGGTAGCCAAAGGTTAGAATTTGGAAATAACACTACCTTTTTAGGAATAACAATAGATTCTAAATTACAATGGGGTGACCATATCACCATTTTAGCTAATAAGCTTAGCTCTGCTGTATATGCTGTGAGACGGATTCGGCAGTTGACAGATGTAGCTACTGCTAGGCTAGTTTACTTTGGTTACTTCCATAGCTTAATGTCCTATGGAATACTACTTTGGAGAAATGCAGTAGATATAGAAACAATTTTTAACTGTAGCTTCCCAATTTATATTTAATAACATACTGTATGTCAGGAAAAATATATGTAGCTATACTAAAGTAAGTGACGTTACAGACAGAAATCTACGTAATAAAAATAAACTACTCCCTCCGTGTTATCGGCTTAGCAAGGTTAGTCATTCTTTCAAGGGGGAAGGTATACGCTGTTATTAATAAATTGCCTGAATCGGTCCTTTGTATGCCCGATAATAAATTTAAAACATTTATAAAGACCACTTTATGTCAAAAAGCATATTATAAGACAGTTGATTACCTTAATGATAAAAGTGTCTGGCTTGAGCATAGTGTAGGCACCTCCTAAAATGCCGTAATTGTAGCATATTTTGTACTTAGATGACTATATTTTTTATTTTTTTTTTGCTTTATACACGCTTTTTTATTTTGACACGAGACCAATGTACATTTGTCCACATTTAGTCTTAAGAAAATGTGTAAATGAGTCAATTATTGAAAAAGAGTGACCGAGAGTTTTATTGCCAGGTTCTTTCTTTCGGTTCTACTTTTTGCTTTGTGAATCTGGCAGTACTTGTAAATATAGAAGCAATGACATTTTTTTGTTTTAAGTACGTACTGTCGTTTGTAAGAGCCATTTAGTGACCTTTACAAATAAATAAATCATTTCATTTCATTTCGTTTGCGCTGTTGTAGGTACTGTCAATTTTTTAACTTGTTTAAACTTTGATTAAACTCTCTTAACATTTTTTAATTTGTTTAAACACTATTTGTAACTTGTTTAGATTAGTTGAAATCAATATTTATAAAATTATTCACTAGGAATTCACTAGGAAATTTTTGACGTGGTTTTAAAGACAAAAATTCGAAAAATATGACATTGACAGTGAGAGATTTAGCCAATCCCAGCTCGCCAAAATTGGATGAAGGTGACAGGTAACATAAGATGAGACCAGAAGGTACAGATTTACTATGTTATACGACATAATTCATTCTTCATCGACATAGTATGTTTCTAAAAACCTACTAGCGGCCACATTTTTATAGGCAACCTGGTAGGTATATGTTCTCCTAATCATAAATATGAGTAAAAATTTAGTTTTTAGCAAATACTCGATGAGCGCAATATTCTGCAGTGGGATCTTAGACTATTAGGTTTTAAGGAAACGGGCCTTGGCGACTTTCCTTTTCAAGTTTGTGTCTGTCAAAATGCCTAAACGTATGAGATTAGATATAGTCGTGTACTGCACATAAGAACCTTCTTGGGTTTTTGGCGAGCGCTTGTTTGTTTTTGGATTACTTATCTGGCGCTCGGCAAATACACAGGTTCAGACGCTTATTTGCAATACCGAACATCGTTTCATAGCTTATAGTACACCGGGAACTAGATCGGTAGTTCTTCTGTGCTGGGAACTATCAAGCATTACCTTGACATTGGCAAAATTATCGATGAACGATGGAGCCATGTATCTAAAAGAAGAAAAATAAGAACCTTCTTATTTTTAATACACACACACATATCACGCCTATATATCCGAAGGGGTAGGCAGAGGTGCATTGCAAACCCACAATTTGCCAGTATTTTAGTCAAGGGGTAAGCCTATTGCCGTCACCGGGCACACATATTTATAATGGGTTATGTCCAAAATGGCCGAATGAATTTAATAAAAAGTAGCAGTTATATTGTAAATTTGAAAAAAAATTGAAACCCGTTGAGATGAAAATGTTGATGAAAGGCAACAAAATCTTACGTGCCAGCCTCTATGGCACAGCCAATTAAAATCTTGGGCTTCTCGGACTATACTCGTAGGATACTATAAAGAAACTCGCCAAAGCTCTTTTCTTTAAAACCTACTCGTATTTTTTTAATTTTTCTATAACAGAAGCCAACTGTTTCTTGTTTTACCCGTTAAGTAACACCTGTACCACAGAATAGGGAATAATACCGAACTTGCACTCCGACGTTAATTAAAGCACCTTCTTTTGTTTACGGAGAACATCATTCGAACGTTAGGGTTGTCAGGAAAGTACCAGCATAATTTGACCAATAATTATGACGTTAATGCCTCAATATCAACTCTATGGTCAATGCCGTATCACAAACAAGAGACAACCCTTACTGACTTACAACTTCAAGTTGTCGCTGACGTCACGTATTTTTTGCGATTGTTAGGCGAGTGACATAAGCCTTTACTCATAAGATCCCTCTAGATGCCCCTCTCGAAAACAGACATGATAATGTACGTTTGTGTACTTACCAAAATCCTTGACCAATTCTTGTGTATGTTCTGAGAACTGTGTAACATTTGGTGGTTTATTAGGGTTGTCGTTTTGTAACACAAGTATAAGGTCCTCCTTTAGTATGCGGAGGCGACGTTTGGATCCTATGAAATGGGTTATGCTTTGTAACCCTTCTTGTGATAACCTGCAAAGTTTTATTTTATAAATAATCCTACAAATATTATAAACGCGAAAGTTTGTGAGTATGTAAGTACGTATGGATGGATGGATGTTTGTTACTCTTACACGTACAAACTACTGAATGGATTTTAATAAAACTTTACAATAATATAGCTTATACATCAGAATAACACATAGGCTACAATTTATAAAGATATTGTGTGAATTGTTCAAAATATAACGCGGCGCGACGAGAACGGGAAAAAATCCAAATTACCACGCGGACGAAGTCGCGGGCGACCACTAGTTTTAAATAAAATACTAGGAAATTTCAAACGGTGACCTTGATGCGGAACAGAGACAAAATGTTCCTACCAGGACAGAGAGAGAAAGGATGTTTCACCGGCGCACATTATTTGTACTATCTCCTTGATGTCGATGACGAATCAGCTGATTTTAGCTAGTGTTGTTAAAATAAGAGTAGTTTATTCAGTAATAATGGTTTTTTTTTTTGGATGAAATTTTTTTTGGAGTTTACTCCTTAAGAATCGATTTTCATATATAAGGCGCCCGGTATGAGAAAAATCCGAGGGGTAAAACCTACTAACAAGTAACGAAAATCGTGTCACGTTTTTGGTGCGCACCTCTAGTGCGCAACTTTCTAATTTGTTATGGTTAGATACTCGTACTTAAGGAGTAAACTCCAGTCGTGCGTCGGAGCTGACACACACACTTTTAATTTTTTTTTCTTGTTTAGTGGGGTTCTGGTATTCCAGCTGATGGGGGTGTCTTCGGGTTGATATAACCCTTATGTAACAACATATATAATTTACTTACTTCTATTGTAAATAAAATAAACACACTTGGTACCCGCTCTAGTAAAAATAACACAATCTCAAACCAATTCTTCGGGACTTTTTTCTACGCCAGGACTAACGGTGCCCACGGGTATCATATCGCCAATATTTTTAATTCTCGGGTCCAAAGCTGCGACCCCACCTAGGGTTCCGCCTCTGGTTAGCACTAGCAAGAATTTCTAGTGGCGCGTGTTGAAGAACCTAACCTGATCAAGTTGGATTGCTTTTCGGAAGTCTTACTTTTTAGAGTTTTCGAAACGAAAATCTCTTATACAACAGTAATGTCCGTCCGTCCGTGAATAACTTTCAACTCGAGAACGGTAAGAGTTAGTGACTCAGTGTAAACGTCAATCGGATTAGCATAGTCGAAAACCCTCCCAAATGAACTTGACCTTTGACCTCTGATCTCAAGGTCAAGGTCAAGGTTAAAACTATGTCAAATCGAGAACGGTAATAGTTAGAGACTCAAGACCAGCTGCAATCAACTCAGCATGGTCAAAGACCTCTAAAATGATGTTGAACTTCATGTCATGTGACATTTTTTAGATTTTATAAAAAAAACTTTCGATAACTCTAAAATATATGGCAAATTTTTAACATATTTTGAACTTGTTGTAGGTGTATAAATATAAAATAGACTGAGGCACCCGGCAATAGATGTAGGTACTTTTAATAAAAAAAAGTGTGAAGTGGTAGTTGGGAGGTATTGAAACGATTGTAGTAACAGTATAATATATTATGATTGATTTTATTATGAACTAGATGATCGTCGCAGCTCCGGCCGCGTGATTTAGTTTACTCGTTCCCGGTTCCCGTGAGAACACATTACCGGGATAAAAGCCTATGGTACTCAGAGTGAATGTAGCTTTCCAATGGTGAAAGAATTTTTGAAATCGGCACAGTAGTTTTTGAGTTTATTCATTACAAAGATTTGTATTTTTGTGTGTATGTACACACAAAAATACAAATCTTTCCTTTTTATAATAGTAGTGTAGATGTAGAAATGTATTCGTATTTATGTCATACAAGTACATCTCCGGCTTGACACTAACAGGTTTAAATGGGCGTCAATCTAAACAAAAGGTCCGGATCTATATTGTAGTATATATAGTTTATCGCTTGTTCCTAATTGGCTAACTCAATTATAAGGAGGTGTGGGTTATGGCGTATGCGCAGATAGAAACTGGTAGAAGCTTGTAGAAGGGACTAGAACCGCCTTCTCGTATGATATAGACGTTTCGTATATATGACGTCAGAGGTGGTTCGTTTAGCTTGCCTACACGCTATAAGTGTATAAAAAAGATAGATAGAATAAAAACTCACCTAAACGGACACACCATATTCTTATTATCGCACCTCACAAATGTTTTCACACCGGTGTTAATAATTTTAATATTCGACTCGTTTCTGGAAACTACATCTTTGACGACAGGTGACACTAGGTAGATGTTCTTCTTCTTGCCGATGTGACATCTGGTCAGAAGACAGGTGGGGTCGAAGGTCTCTTGGAGCTCGTAGAAGTCTTTTATTGATGGGTATACGTCTTCTTTGTCACCTGAGAACATTTAAACTATGATGGTATGCAAAGATATATACTATGCACATCAAAAATTGACACAGCAACCGACTTAAAACTACCGGAATGGGACCAAATTGACACAGCAACCGACTTAAAACTACTGGAATGGGACCAAATTGACACAGCAACCGACTTAAAACTACCGGAATGGGTCCAAATTGACACAGCAACCGACTTAAAACTACTGGAATGGGACCAAATGAACACAGCAACCGATTTAAAACTACCGGAATGGGACCAAATTGACACAGCAACCGACTTTAAACTACCGGAATGGGACCAAATTGACACAGCAACCGACTTAAAACTACCGGAATGGGACTAAATTGACACAGCAACCGACTTAAAACTACCGGAATGGGACCAAATTGACACAGCAACCGACTTAAAACTACTGGAATGGGACCAAATTGACACAGCAACCGACTTAAAACTACCGGAATGGGACCAAATTGAAATATGACCACTAAGGAAGTAGTAGCTTCCAATTTAAAAAATATCAAAACAGCTTTTTTTTCTTTTTTAAACTTTCGTGTTTTGTACACATTATAAACTTAGGACTAACGGGTCTTTATAAGGTAGACTGCAGCTGTGGCAGATCATACATCGGACAGACCAATCGGACTATCGCTGAGAGGGTCAAAGAACACATCACAACTGTAAAAAACCGCCGAATAAACAAGTCTGCGATTGCCGAGCACTTGTTGGAATCGGGTCCCAACCACTGGATTGAACTCCACAAGCCACAAGTCCTATCCACTGACGGACACTATTACTCCAGGATAGTGCGGGAAGCCGTCGAAATGAAAAAGTATCCCAACTTTAACCGGGAAGATGGATATCGACTATCTACGTCGTGGAATCCGGTGATCAGCAAATGTACTCGCCACCTCACCGAACGCCCGCTTGCTGATACTATCAGTGTGGTGTGCCGTAGTGGCTCTCCGAACACAATAGTTAGTGACGACGAAGTGAGGGTAGTTGAACAAACCCGCACTTCACGAAGACGACAATGTGCTGAAGCCAGTCCACCCGTGATCGCGGCTCTTGTAACAGGGTCGAAACGTCGGGTAATAAAGAGGTATGTATATATCTCAATAATCGCGTAAAAGACCCGTATACTTAAGCTTTTTTTTATATCTGGTTCGCCAAATTGACGGCGCATCAGGCGGGCTGATGTAAAGCCGTTAAGACGTCCGGCGATTGTGGGCGACTCTCACAGTACAAGTCAACTTGGCGACACTACTTTGTAATCAGTTGGTTAAAACCTACCTGAGAAGAAAACAAATGGGTCTTCCCTATAACCTCCCATTCTTCTCCGCTTCTTAGGAGGTTCCTTGACTTGTTTGCTCACATCTGATTCCTCTAACTTTTGAGTTACTTCTGTTACCTTCTCTTCCTTCTCCCACGGCAGGAGGGATGTCTTCTCGAATACGGCTACGAAGAAACCGCCGGTGTCTTGGTGGTGGGGTAGGATTCTAATGCTGAAGTAGGAAAGAATGCAGAGGTTCATTACACACCCACAGTATAGTTTGCCAGTATATTTTGGTCCCATGTAATAGTCGGCAAGCCTATTGCCGCTACCGGGCACTGTATAAAATCTAACAACTTTGTAATTCAAAGCAAAATTTAAACAGCCAGGACAGTCGTTACATACTACTTCATAGAGTTTCTGCAGTCCGAGATTTATATGTAGCAAAATATTTAAAAAAATAGGATACTCGTTGCCCCTGGAAATAACTCCAGGGGCAACGTGTATAATATATTTTTTTACACCCTAGAGTTATCTGGGATATTAGATCACCTATAATTGCTTCTATAACTCCTGAACTAACAGGAGATATTTGACCCAATAAAGTTTTTTTAATAATTATTATTTGGGACATTCTCTCACATCATCATCTAGTCCAAACTAAGAGCTTGTGCTATGGGATCTAGACAACTGATAAACATACTTATATATTCCTAAATACATACATAATATACATAGAAAACACCCAAACTCCGAAATAAACATTAGTGGATCACACGAATATTAGATTCGACCCGAGAACCCGGAGTTAAAAACCGATGCACTACCGACCACGCCACCGAAGCAGTTAACGTTAGTTTTAGAGGAATGGGGTTCTGCTTTAATAAATAAATTCCCCTTAACTATCTGATCCGTATCTATTTAATACGACAATTTGTCTGTCTGTGTGTCTGTCCGTCGGTCGCGTTTTTCAATTTACATACATTTGCATGATATATTAAATAATTCTTTTTATTTATTTTTTTCTTTCATATTTGAGGCGATAGTTACAAAGTTCGCCGTGATAACTAGTTTCTATTACTAACCGTTTAGGAGGGGGGAAACCGCGGACGGCCGGACATGACAACAATAGGTTCACTATCCATTTGCATAAAAAAAAAAGCCATAAAATATTTTGGCATATGGTAGTTTAGACTAATGATATTTAAATTTAGCATATTTGTCTTAATCATAAAAAAAATAGCATAATCATGTTTAAGCATAAAATTTATAAGCATAGCTTTATATTAGCAATGTTTGGGAAATCAAACAAAACAATCTCTTTTTTCTATTAATGCTTGTAGTTTCTGGTGTAGGTGGTCACAGTTTTAACTTAACCTAACCTACCCATTTTGTTTAAAGAAAAAAATATGCATAAATATATTAGACATAAATATAATTATGCCACAGATGCTGCTAAAAATCAATTATGACCATGTATAATTATCCCAAAAAAAGTATGCCAAATTCATTGTGCCAAAACCTATTAGGATTACATATATTATGTTAACGAAAGGTATACCACAATAATAAGGTTTCCGAGACTTGAACAACTAACCCACTTACCATTTATCCAGCTCATATTTGTGCAAGTCTTCAGGGTTGGGCGGAAACATCTGCGGTCTCACGACAGTCTGCCATCTCTCCGGTACATCCTCATATTTATCATAGAACACCATGTCTTTGGAAGCTGGACGCCAGTGTGTCATACCTAAAAAATCATATTAAGCGTTACGTGAAGAGGCACATCACTAGGTCGTCAAGTTGAGGGCCAATTTCTATAGTATTTCTGTGTACTGCTAGAGTCGTCCACAATCGCCAGACATCGCCACAGCTTACCATCAGGCGGGCGGCGTCAATTTGTCGATCTCTTTCTAACCTTTTCCCAACCAAAGTGCCCACTATATGGTCCCATTTCAATTTGGTCCCATTCCGACAATTATTTGGACACATTTCGGTCATTTGAAGTCAGTTTTATGACAATCAATCAATCAATCAATTTATTTATTTGCGAATATGGGTAACATATTTGGGTTACATTATTTTTTTTTTAAATTGTGCACAGCCATATTCTACCTAACGGTATGCAAAATAGGTAGGTAGTGATTTTAAATCATAATCATATTATTATACTTAACAAAATTAAACATTACTACATAAGAATACATTTCCATGTCAAAAATAAATCACAATAGAATGTCAAAAGCCATGTCATGTCAAAATTAAAAAGCATTATTATAAAAGCAATGTCATAAATTAATTAACCACATTTCAACATCAAGCTTCACAATCTGCTATAACTTCACAATATGACAATATGCTAGCTTCGTATTACGTGGAATCAAAAAATTTATGGCAAAGACTGGGTGTGTAATGCACTTCTGCCTACCCCTTCGGGACATAGGCGTGATGTATGTCTATCTTTTAGTTAAAATTATATAATGAGTTTTCAACACCGCTACACAGAATCAGATGTCATCATCATCCACCGAGCCTTTTTCCCAACTCAGTTGGGGTCGGCTTTCCAGTCTAACTGCGATTCGGCTGAACTTCGATATTTTCCGTGAAGCGACTGCCATCTGACCTCCACAACCCATTGGCGATATCAAAGCTCTGTAGTTAGATCAGTCGTAATTTTGTTTTAGGGCTACAAATATCCGTAACTACTGCCATAGATGTCATTTAAAATTGGTCCAGTTTTGACAATTTGAAGGCGATTTTTAGGGTCTGTAACCGACGCGTAAAACGGGAACCCTATACTAAGACACCGCTGTCCGTCCATCCGTCCGTCTGTCTCCACGCTGTATCTCATAAACCGTGATAGTTAGAAAGTTGAAATTTTCACAGATGATGTATTTCTATTGCCGCTATAACAAAAATACTAAAAAAAAAAACCAGAATATAAGAAATATTAAAGTTGGCTCCAATACAACAAACGTGTTTTTTTGACGTTTCGGGTTTTTTTAATCTATACTTATAATAAATCTGTAGAAGTGAAAATTCTGTACATTGAAAATATCAAAAAAATAAATGGCAGGTGTTACTAGACTAGACCGACACCGAACCCAAAAATATGATTAAAATTTTTTTTGTCTGTCTGTCTGTTTGTTTAGGCATCACGCAAAAACTACCGGTTCGATTACGATTACACTTGGTATAATTATTCTTTAATATCCTGGGCACCACACTGGGTACTTTTTATCCCGGAAAAGTATATACAATAAAAAACAAACCTAATTTTGCGGTTCGATCCCTAGACCCGATTACTGTACCAACCGCAAATAATAAGTTTGTCGTAGGTTACGTCACCCGCAGTGGAGTTCACTAAGGGGCGCTGCACACAGCTAAGATACTATAATATTTTATCTTAAGATACAATATCGCTCAACAGCTATGCATAATAAATCAGTAACTGGTGATCAAGAAAGCTATAACACGCAGGCGGAGCTGCGGGCAACAGCTAGTTTTAAATAAATATTTAAATAAAATAAATATTTTTCGACATTCTCACACAACATTATCTAGCCCAAACTAAGCTATAAGCTTGTGCTATGGGATCTAGACAACGAACCATCACTTCGTAGTCACTACCGACCACGCCACCGAAGCAGTCTAAATCTTCAGTGCGTATACCATTAGTTTTCTTCACACTTACCTTTATGAAACTTCAATCCAGGCAGCATATGTTCCACGTTGACTAGCTTCACAGCGTCGCCTGCTTCTTGAAGCACCCTGTGCACCACGGCCTCATTCTCTACAGGGTTGAAGGAACAAGTGGAGTACACCAGCCGACCACCGATATCTAACATTGTACAGCCCTGACGTAATACACGATATTGTATCCTGGAAAAAAATTAACTAATTAAATAAAAAAATATAAGCCGGTTGACACCGCCCAATCCCCGAGAAACTCCCCCTTTGCAGTAGTCGCCGGGGAACCCCAAGATGTTGACTTGGCGTTAAAATCCCCGACGACCAGTGCACCATAATTAGACTGGACATCTTCATTGAAAATTCCAACAGATTTGTTCTTCAACATGGCTATGTACACTACCACAGATCCAAAGCCACTATCATAACACAAAAGTACACTAAGTCACTAACATCCACAGCTTGGAGTTTTCACCATTTACCAATTATCCTTCAGTTCCCTAGAATTGACCTAAAGCGGTCACCTGTCGTCAACTTACTATTATATAAAATCTACTTCATATTACATTCCAAAAGTAAAAACCGTTAGAAAAATCAAATGGACTCTTGTGATGTTTTTGCAATGCATAATTAATAAATGTTCCCTTTAATAATTAAATGCACAGCCAAAAACTTATCGCCTCTCAATTTATATGCATCAGATAAACCTTTTTTTTTACAGCATATATTTAATAATATAGCCTTTTCCTAATAAGTAACTCCAAACAGCATTTTAGAGAAGGAAAACTCGACACTGCATCCAATACCAACCCGTCCGACCAGGGTCGTATATTTAAGCTGAATTCATTCTCCCCTCTTCGGAGGAATCCTGTGCCCAGCAGTGGGCTAAGAAGATAAAAAACAGTTTTAAATGAGTCTACTCACCCATGCAAATTGTTTCCGTTGCCCGTAGACCACTTGAGCCAAATGTCGGGATTTTTCCTTAAAGTCGCGTCTCCTGAACACGGCACATCGCACAATATACGATCAAATTTCAGCTGTTTTGTTCTCCCTGGATTCTATTAACAAAATGTTTTGATTTCATCATTTTTGCCTGATGTTTCGACCAGGTATAAGTACATATAGACACATTTACATGAAGAGTTCCTGAAATATAGTAAAGTAACTGATCCTCACAGCTTTGTCCTGAAATATTTATCTAGCTCATTCTTGGGCTAGTGTTGGTCAATTGGCAGAATAATCCTCATGGCAAGGGAATAGCCGGTGCGGTGGTTCCATTCCACCCCACAAAATATACTCTGTGCGATTCATCTATATATAGAAATGGGGAATGTAATTTTTGTCCCCGCTTAGCTCTCGAGAACTGCTTATGCTCCAATGATGGTTCTATGGATAGCCCTCGATCTGGAGGCAAGCCTAAAAATCGAAAATTTGACCTAGCCCTAAGGGGTCAAAAGTTATATGCCAAAACCTATGGCGTGGTGCGGCGCGAAGCTACGCGCAAGACACCGTACTAGTATTCTAATATAACAGGTAGTAGTTTATGAAACTGTTGCATCAAGAATGGCATTAGAACACGAGTTGGGTTTTAAAAAAGAGAGCCTTGGCATTTTCTTTTTAGTATCCTACCCTACGAGTATTCTAATACCTAGTTATGTCCAGTATCATACCTTTATCTAATCTCAAACGTTTAGGCATTTTGAAAAACACAAACTTGAAGAAATCATTGACAATATGCCAAACCGAACAAGGCGGTATGGTGGAAAGACTTTAGCCTATAATTGCTAGTACAATTTTCTTTAACTGATAATATACTACATTCATGACTGTACTATAATGATTGAAAAGTTACTTTATAATACAGATTTGAAGAATAAATATCTGTACTTAACATAACATAACTTTTTAATTTTTTATAGCACTGGTGTAATAATCATAGGCTTAATAATATGCCAACTTTTGAAGTTGCGGAGTTGTTGAGGACGTACAACATATATTGATGGAATGTGTTCGGATCCAACAACAAAGAAATTGTGTGCTAAATATTAGTGTCATGGAAACCGGTAGGTGCAACAGTATCCTGGCCAGTCCACAGTCAGACACAGCTAAGGCCATGTACACATTGTATTTAGAATATTTAAGACTAACTATAGTATAATTACAAGTAACATAAAAAGTGGCTATGATGGAGCGACATAGTCATAATTGTGGCTAAGCTCCCTAAATAAAGATTAAAAAAAAAAAAAAAAAAAACTTTTGAAGTCGTAATTCATTTTGACATGAGGACTTCATTGCTTACAATAATATATAATTAACTTTAACAACTCTTTATCACAAACCTGTTGATCAGTAATTTCCAAAGCCGGCATGACAGCGGAGTCGTGGTTAGTGATCAGTATACAGGGTGAGTTTAATCTCTTTGCTTGATGCACTAACATGTAACATCTGTTATTATCTACGTCATTTGCCATTACAAACCCTGGAAAATATTATTTATAATGTAATTAATACTTGTTAACCCCGAAATTATAGTTTAACCAACATGTCCGTCCAGTGTGGTATATGTAAACTGAATTTCCCTCCTTCCCCCTTCTTTTGCGGATACCTATGCCACGTGGGCGTCAATTTGGGCGTCAGAGAATATAAAATTGGCAAAATTTTTCATTGCTACTCCGCTCCTATTGATCTTAACGTGATGTTATATAGCCGATGTTACTCGCTAACAATGTAGCTTTATACAGGTGAATGAATTTTCCAAATTGGTTCAGTAGTTTCAGAGTAATACAAACAAACAAACCTCGGATATCGGAGTCTCGGGTTCGATTCCCGACTCGAATCATATATTTGTGTGACCCACAAACGTTTGTTTAGGAGTTAGGGTGTTTTTTTATTTTTATTATGTATGTACTTAGAGTTAATAACAAATAATACGTATGTTTATCAGTTGTCTAGATCCCATAGCACAAGTTTATAGCTTAGTTTCGGCTAGATGACGTTGTTTGAGAATGTCCAAAACATTTTTATTTATTTAATTAACGCCCGAATACTGTAACGTAAGTCACATAAGCGGTACTCTAAATTGACGTTTTTGTAATTTAAGTTTAAGTGCTGCTTAAGCATTTAAACAGCTCCTAAATGTTTGAGTGACGTTTCAGTTTTCGATTATAAATCTTTATAGTATTAGTATTACCACAAACAACATACCTGTAGGCATCTTATCTTCATCTGCATGAAGAAATTCAATCAACTGAGCTGTTTTGGAACCCGGGGCCGCACACATGTCCAAGACCTGGAAATTCGGGACATACATACTTACATAACACCAAGCCTATATCCCGAAGGGGTAGGAACACACCCACACTTTGCCAGTAATTTTGTTGATCCCACTGATAGGTAACCACCTACCAGGTGATTACATATTTGAGCAGTTTGGGGTTGAGACACTGCGGTCATGGGGTCCGAGAGATCGCTCCGTGTATAGAGACATTGCTAAACTCTTAATCGATGCTTCTCAGGAACAACTGGCTATTTTTTGGCCCAAAGAATAAGTATTGTCATCCAACCTGGCAACGCAGCCAGCATTCTGGGAACCATCCCAGTCGGCAATGACAAGAAGGGTTTTTTAATGATATTTTTTAGTGTAAATATTTTTAATACATGATTATGTATATTGTTATTCTTATCTATACATAGTATAAAACAAAGTCGCTTTTCCTGTCTGTCTGTCCCTATGTATGTTTAGATCTTTAAAACTACGCCACGGATTTTGATGCGGTTTTTTTAATAGATAGAGTGATTCAACAGAAAGGTTTTAATGTATAATACATGTATAACATACTAGAGTAATACCGATTACTTTAGAGGTTTCTAATGTAATGTCGTAAATAAACACATTTTTTGCGCTTTCATTGCAAACGCTGACGAAACCCTACTAGACAGATCAAAATAATGTACTACAGTATTGTACACCATAGAAAGGTCTACAAAAAAGTCCGCGATAGCATATGTCTATCTCTTAAGGATAACGCACAGTAACCATTTTTATCTTTTATAAATGACAAAAAAATAATGTGTCATTTGCCAAAAGCTATTTTTACCAATGCAGTATTATTCCTTATCTAATTGAATACTTTACATACGTTGTGCATTTAATGTAGACCAAAATTGCCATTCAAACCATATAATTTAGACGAATGACTTAAGAGATATCTCGTGGTGGAAAAAAAATACGAGCGCGGCGACGCAGCCGGACTGTGGCCCATGACGGCAGTGAACACACAGAGATTTTAAGCAATACAGCATAAATCCTTATCCAATTAAGTACCTTAAATACATTTTGCTTTTAATATAGATCAATATGGCCCTTTACAGCATGTAATTTTAATGAATATTTTCGAAGATATTACAGATTAATAGGTTATATCAAGGCTTTTTCATTAAAAATTCATTTTCATTCATTCAATTCATTCGACATGTTTTTCGAAATTCATAGTAGGTACCTTGGTTGAATAGGAATTAGAATAAAACAATAGAATTATAGCCAAAAAGCGGTTTTAAGTTATGTACGTATTTGAGTTCAAAAAAGAACTGAATAGGATAGGTATAAAGTCATATCTGAAAGACGTCGTCGTTCAAACATAGGTCGTAGTACAGGGAATTCCCAAAGAGCACGTTCAGCTAGAGACGAAGATTCGTCAAGGGAATGTGAGGCTCGGCTCAGCCAGGTTCGGGCTAGATATAGGGCTGAAGGAGTAAGAGAATCCTCAGTTGAGCGTGAGGCTCGCTGCAGCCAAGATCGGGAAAGTCATAGTGTTCGGAGAGCCAGAGAATCGTCTGCCGAGCTTGAGGCTCGCCTCAGCCAGGATAGGGGTAGGCATCGATTACAAAGAGCCAGAACTAATTCGTGGGAAAATAAAGAAAATTCTGCCATGAATTACGATCCATCGATTCCTTACAAGGACGATCGATAGTATCAATTGATAGCATGTCAGTAGTGATTGAACATTGTTTGGCATTGAAATTCAAAGACGAATCTAATTCCACAATTCTAATACCACAGATAAAGACAATCATTCTACCACAGATAAAGACAATAATTCAACCAATGCAAAGCATACAAATATTTGCATTGAGATATTTGAATTTTAAGACTGACATGATACATAGTCTACATTGCACCCGTGCGAAGCATGGGCGGGTCGCTAGTTGTAAATAAAACTGGAATTTAAACCAAAATTCTCTTAGTTAGGAGAGATGTTGCACACCACTAAATAGACCCTTTTGGGTGCAAAGGGGCTCTACCAACATCTATAGGGCCCCAGCGACCTCACCTGCTAGTGGCGCACCTGCTGATAAACGGACGAGGCTCGTTAATTTACGGTACCTATGGAGTGGCTTCGGCCCCTACGTGGGTACCAGGTGGTACAACAGTGTTGGTCCGGGGGGGTACCACCGTGCAGCTGTGCTAAAGCCCCCCAAGTAACCCAGCCCAGGCTGGGTTGCGTTAGGGGTTCAGCAGCTGCACCGCCGGGCCCGGGGCGATGTATGGTGCAGCAGGCATGGGACCAGTGGGGGCGAAACGGAGTCTAGTGTGGGTGGTGTGGGTCGATTCGCCGGCCAGGGAGACCCTTAGCAACGGCGTTGCCGCGGCCGCCCGCAACACAGTCATGGGGCCCGCCTGGGGCCAACCACCCCAGGAGGCTGCCCCACATGTTGCGCATAATCCTGATGTGGGATCGCCGCTCCGGGTGGTAACCGGTGTGGGGTAGCGGCGGCCTTGCATCAGGGGGGTTTGGGAGCCCTTCCGTCCGGCGAGTCGGCTCCGACCTAACCACACGGTTCTAGACAAAGCTAGCCCCTGCGCTTTGTCATTTACTGCTGCACCAGATGTCGCCTTGTCTTCACGCTTCTTCTTCAAAATCTATAATGGCAGTGCAACAAAAAAGAACGTTACACAGCGGCCCTAGGAAACCCCACAACTTCACATTTCGAGGTGGAGTTCACTAACGTCCGTGGACTCCATGCGGACCTCGATACCGTCCACCACCACCTTGAGACGGCACGGCCCGCTGTGATGTTCCTCACGGAGACACAAATACGCCGCCTTGACGACACGTCTTACCTGTGTTACCCCGGCTATGTCATCGAGGAACAATTTCGAGACAAAGCCGGGGTGTGCGTGTTCGTTAGGGCGGATGTTTGCTGCCGCCGGTTGCGCTGCCTAGAGAACCCCTCCAATTCCGTCCTTTGGCTGCACGTAGACCATGGCTCTATGAGCCAGATCTACGTGTGCGTCTACCGATCCCACACAGGGGATTCTGAGACAACAAAGCTCTTCCAGTACCTCAGCGAGACGGCTGATGAAGCGCAGGTGCGGTTCCCGAACGCTGACCTAGTGTTTCTGGGGGACTTCAATGGCCATCACATTGAATGGCTGGGGTCCCTCAAGACTGATCATGCGGGTAGAGCCGCCCATGCGTTCGCTCTCTCCCACGGTCTGACCCAGGATGGTATGCGGGATCACCCGGATACCAGACAGGTCAGATCACGCGCCCGCTCTGCTGGATCTACTGCTGACGAGTCGCCCAGCCCAGTACAGTGTTTCGGTAGGAGCCCCACTGGGTAGTTCCGACCACTGTGTTGTTCACGCTGGCATGAAGGTGTCACCTCCTGCACGTCCTGTGCAAACGTCACGACGACTATGGCACTACTCGTCAGCGGATTGGGACGGTCTACGCGATTATTTTGCGTCCGTCCCCTGGAGCCAGCGCTGCTTTGTAGGAAAGGCTCCTTCGGATAGTGCTTCTGCTATTGCTGGCGAGATCAGTTTAGGGATGGATTATTACATCCCTTTCACTGATGTCGCCAGTATCCGCAGA
The DNA here is from genome assembly GCA_963556515.1 of Nudaria mundana. Lineage (NCBI taxonomy): Eukaryota > Metazoa > Arthropoda > Insecta > Lepidoptera > Erebidae > Nudaria > Nudaria mundana. The sequence goes on along the minus strand of OY748310.1, from coordinate 11,081,595 downwards.
GCCCGTCCCTGGTTCGGGCGAGATTGTGCCAAAGCTGTTCGACAAAAACAGTCGGCATATCGCGCCTGGATCAGGGCCCGGGCTGTGCGCGACCCAAACGTGGGCCACCTCAAAGCAGCGTACAACCGGGCCACAAAGTCGAGTAAGAGGGCCTTTAAGAGAGCGGATGCCCAGCGCGTCGCGCGGCTTGGTCAGGAGCTCACTTCCCATCCCACGGGCAGCCGTGGATTCTGGCAACTGGCCAAAGCCGTGCAATCTAACTTTTGTCAGCCCTCGCTGCCACCGCTGCGTTACCCAGATGGAACACTGGCTCACAAAGCCCAAGAGAAAGCGGATATGCTAGCAGACCTCTTTGCGGCTAATTCCCGGGTCGACGACCGTGGCCTGCAGCCCCCCGCCATCGCCAACTGTGGCCACACAATGCCTGATATTGTTATCAGGCAATGTGATGTACGGGCAGTGCTGCGGTCACTCGACACGCGGAAAGCCAGTGGCCCTGACGGCATTCCGGCGGTGGTGCTACGAAAATGTGCAGCTGAGTTGTCTCCAGTATTAACGCGTCTGTACCGCCTGTCATACTCTTCAGGGCTCGTGCCGGAGGTCTGGAAGGAGGCGAACGTACAACCGATCCCCAAGAAAGGGGATCGGTCCGATCCAGGCAACTATCGACCCATAGCTGTCACCTCAGTCATTTGCAAGGTGCTTGAGCTCCTTATAAATAAGCAGCTCATGCAATTCCTAGAGGATCACTCGCTAATCAATGATCGACAATACGGCTTCAGGCCAAAGCGATCAACGGGTGATCTTCTGGCATTCGTAACGCATGTCTGGGGTGGGGCTATGGAAAGGCACGGCGAGTCCTTGGCTATTAGCCTGGACATCGCCAAAGCCTTCGATAGGGTCTGGCATGCTTCGCTCCTTTCCAAGCTTCCGGCATATGGTCTACCTCCTCAACTGTGCAGCTGGATTGCCAGCTTTTTAAACGAGCGCCGAGTGCGGGTCCTCTGCGATGGCCAGGCTTCTCGCTTCTTGCAAGTGAATGCCGGGGTACCGCAGGGGTCCGTACTATCACCAACTCTCTTTCTTCTGCATATCAATGATATGCTATCCCTCGGGAACATTCATTGCTATGCAGATGACAGCACACTGCACGGGAGTTACTCGGTTCGTCCGACGGCGGGGCGATCTGAGATTGAGGAGGAGAGACGACGACTCGTGGCTGATCTCGACCGTAACCTCGACAGTATCTCTCAATGGGGTACCGAGAACCTGGTCGAGTTCAATGCCCGCAAAACACAGGCGTGCATTTACTGCGAAGAAATCCCCTTTCCTTCCCCTACCCTCTCTTCAGAATGCATTATTACCAATGAAGGACAACCTTGATATCCTTGGCATAGACGTTCGTCGAGAGCTCAATAATAAAAACTACATCGAAAGATGTATAGGGCTAGCTTCGCGGAAACTAGGAATACTGAATAAGGTAAAGAGATTCTTTACACCGGACCAGAGGTGTCTGCTGTACAAGACGCAGATTAGACCCTGCGTCGAATACTGCTCTCACCTCTGGGACGGCTCCGCGAAGTATCTGCTGGACGCTCTCGACGCTATGCAGCGACGGGCTATCCGTATTATTGGTTGTCCGGAGGTAACGGGAAGCCTTGAGCCGCTAGCTCAGCGCCGAACAATAGCTTCCTTGGCCGCATTCTACCGTATTTACCACGGCGAGTGTTCTGAAGAGCTCTTCAATCTGATCCCACCCTCTTCCTTCCGATCCCGAACGACTCGTGCCGGGCAGAGATGCCACCCCCACACAGTGGATAGCATGTTCGCGAGAACCGAACGTTTTAAACGTTCGTTTCTCTGCCGAACGATAGTGGCCTGGAACGCCCTGCCTGTGCACGTGTTTCCTCCCATATATAATCCTGGGTTCTTTAAGCGGAGCGTGAAGAGGCACATCAGTAGGTCGTCAAGTTGAGGGCCACTCTCAATAGTAATGTGTGCTGTGAGAGTGGCCCACAATCGCTAGACGTCGTCACGACTTACCACCAGGCGGGCGGCGTCAATTTGGCGAACCAAATATAAAAAAAAAAAAAAAAAAAAAAAAAAAAAAAGACCCTTTGAAGTCCGAGCATTAATGATATTGGCAAGTGGTCTCTCTCAAGTGTCTCAAGTGACAGGGTAGTATACAGATTCCTCATACCTTGTGATGAGGCTGAACATCCAAGACAACAGGCGGTATCATAGACACAGTCTCCTGTCTTGACACCCCACCGGCCGCAGTCTCAGCTACCAGGAAGTTATGCAGACGGTACAGGGCTTCATTCCTCCTTATATCTGTCCTGGATAATCGTAACTGCCAAGCGAATCCTCCTGGATACCTGAGTTTTAAAACAAACTACTATTTCATTATGAGCATTTAAATAAATATCAAATCAAATCAATATTATATTGGGGTGCCTTGGTGGCTCAGTGGTCTAAGCATGCGACTGCCGTCCCTGAGGTGCCAAGTTCGATTCCGGGTTGAATCAAATTATTTTTGTGATCCACAAATGTTTGTTTCGGAGTTTGGGTATTTTCTATGTATAATATGTATATTTTTAGAAATATATAAGTATGGTTTATCAGTCGTCTAGATCCCACAGCACATGCTTATATTAGCTTAATTTGGGCTAGATGACATTGTGTGAGAATGTACAAAAATATTTATTTAATATCTTGAGGCCCAATTCAACTTTACCAGCAAGCAGTTTGGGCTCTGGCAAACATAAAAGTGCCCGGATATAACACTGGCGAAAATGGGCATATAATAAACCATTTTTAATATGACTGTCCGTATGTTCAACTAATCTCTGAAACCGTTGAGCCGTTTACCGGACTAGGACCATAAAATTGTCGGAATTGAACCAAATTGAAATGGGACTACTTGGGAAACATTAGCTTTCAAAAAAAAACATTCAATATCAATTCACCAATTGCAAAGATATGCTGTTCAATTTACTACCTCCTCTATTTTTAAAGTCGGTTAAAAAACCCTTACCATGACAATTTAATAGGTTTGATCTCTTCCCCTTCCTCTTTATTGTCTTCGTGTAATTTCATATTCAATATCTCGGAAAAGTACTGACTCTGAACAATCTTCATCAGTGCGGCCGCCTCACATTTTGATCCGGTAATACGGAATGCAGTCGGTAAGTTATCTTTTAATGCTTTCATGAAAGTGTCCCATTCTGCTTCAGGGCACACTTTTTGAGCCTGCAAAAGTAGGTAAACTTTTATATTTCTGTATTTGAAAGCAATGAGTTTGCTGATGACTTTAAAGTTTCTATGCGACTTGGATTTTAGTGGAGCACGTGAAAATCCAGGCCCAAACGCTCAGTTGCAATACAGAACAACGTTTCCTTGTCCCACACCACATACTAGTTCAGAGTAACTAGTTTTTCTGTGTGAGGAAAAAACAAGCATTACCTTGACATTGGCGAAATCATCGGAACATTGCTGAAGCCACATTTAAAAAAATTGAAGAAGAAGTTTCTATGATTTAGTAGCTATAGCCTGCAGCTCCACATGAGTGGAATAGTTTAAAGTATCCTATTTACTTCTGCGTACCCAAAACTATCCCTATGCTAATTTTCATCCAAATCGGTCTTGTTGTTTGACCATGAAGAGGGTACAAACAAACACACTTTCAGATGTATAATATTAGACAATTTCTATCAAAGTACATTGATATTTTATGACTTGCGATTTTTCACATAAATAATCATGTTACAGGCTTATAAATATAGCTGTTGCAAAAACGCTTTCTGTCATAGATTTGGATGCAACACAATTGTAGATCTTTACCTTGTAATACTCTTCAAAGGCAGCATTCTCCCTCACAATATCTTCATAATGCTTCCTAGTATCTCCAGAAGGCTTTTCCTGAGGATTCTTTTCCTACGGACATATTTCAAGTTCTTACAAACATGCCTGCTGCAGCACGGTTACATTATATTATTAAGTTAATATGTGTTGTTTTACCTGCTCTTTGCGATCCCTTTTCCGCTGAGCAAACCTATTTACTTGATGTTTTCTGTTACCTTTTCGACCCATCCTTTTCAAATAAGCTCCAAGGGTTACTAATCGTACTTGTAAGAAACTTGCAAGCATTCACGCCAGCAGCAAGCCGACAGCAGAAGAATGAAATTGATGGAATGTATGTATCGAAATCTCTAATCTGTGAAATGTACATGCATTGCAGTATGTTCCTATTTATTTATTACTGTTTTTGTTTGACGACGTTGACATAAACTTAAACATAACCTAGAAAGAAACATTAAATTTCGAGGTTATCTGATAAGGTCTGTTCAAATCATTCACAGATTCTATCAAATTAATTTTACTATTCCTTGAATGCAACCAACTATCACCAAAGAGTATACCTAATCACTACGTTTATCGTGACTATCACCGTCATATCCTCTCTGTCAAGTGTTACAGTCACAAGTAAAGCTCTTTCACTCAATTTCACTGTCATAGTTCACTGACTGAAAGGGTTGCCAATCTGTAGGGAATTTCCCAAACTGCGGGTGGGGAGAGCGAAGCTGATAGGGGAATGTGTGGGGAAGCTTCATTTTGGTGAAATTGGAATTTAAGTATGAACACAAATACGCGATATTTATCCTGCTAGTCTTGACTAATTTCTTACATTTCATTTCTCAAATGAGGCCCCACCCTTCAATTGTTCTGTGTGATACATTTTTGGATAGGTCTTTTTTGTGGTTCAAGGCCCCGAAGTTCAACCCATGACCGCGGCCCTTGTAACAGGGTCGAAACGTCGGGTAATAAAAAATAATGTTTATAACTTTTCTATTTTTTTAATGTTTTTAGGATGCTGCCTTCAATTAGCCTTTAGCAAACTCCAAGGTGAAACTTTTGCTTTTTAGTGAGGGGGTGGAAAAAAAATAATAAGTCAGTGAAACTAAAATAGGATTGTCACATTGGGCGGGGCACGTAAGCCGGATGAATTCTGACCGTTGGGCGAGTGTCGCTACTAAAGATCTGTTAAAAATAAACTGGTAATGACAAAAATTAGACTTCATAAAGTTGGTAATTCGTTTGTAGGCAAATGTATAAAAATTTATAATAAAATTCCTCAGGATTTGGTTGACATGCCTCTTAATAAGTTTAAAATAGTAGTTAAAAAATGTTGGATGATGAAAGGCTACTATAATGTAGACGAATATCTTAATGATAAAAATGCATGGTCACCCTAATCTTCTGTTGTTGGCCACTCGTATAATACAATATTTATAAACTAATTGTAACAATGTAAACAAAACAATATTAAAAAAGAAAATGGATAATCTACCTGAGTTTCTTGCTTGTCTATTCTCAGGAGAACCAACTTACCGAACCAGCGAAAGAATCATTTTCTAATGGTTATTTATGTACTTACTTAATTTAGTATTTTTATAATATTACTTGACAAAATTGTAAAATTTTGACATTCATATGTGCTCTTTATGTGCCTAAACTGAATAAATGAAATAGATTCTTTGATTCTTCTATGATACTACATGGACACCAAAAGATGGAAGACACCGCCCGGGTCGACCAAGAAGACAGAGATGGCGCAACGATCTGGATGCCTACCACGTAAACTGGTTTTAGGTGGTGGAATATGGGGAGCACGTGATGAGTTATCATTTTTCTTTCTCCAAATGTAGGGAATTTCGACAATGAGTTTGGGCAGTCCTGCTGACTGCAATAGTTGGAAATGTCGGAAATAGCGTAAACAGACAGCCTAGGAAACAGCTGTTGATATGATTGAAAAGGCCGTGTAAATAAAAGCCGTTCTCAGTTATTTATTTTATTAGCTACAGGGAGGGAGCCCTCTGATGAAGAGTGTAGTGAGTGTTTCGTAACTTCTCTGACCAGCAGATAAAACGAAGTTTCAAAGAAATAAATTTTATTAAATAGTAAGTACATACTTAAGTAACTTCCCGCGGTATGTACACATCTGAAATGTAGTCCTCTCGGACGAAAAAATTGCGTAGTAATTATAAAACAAATTATACCTTAACATAATAGTATGATGTACATACGGTACATTCATTATTATTATAACCTATTTAAGTATTTAGCCTACAACAAAAGTACCTAAGTACCTAGGTCGTACTTATTGCTTTCTTAAAACGGACAGAATCATTCATTACAGATATAAAAATATTATATGGTATCATTAAGTAAGTTCATAAGGTTTTTTAACAATTCTTATCAGCAAACAATAAATTCTAAATTCTGTAAACTACTTTGACTTTCTAAGAGGTAGGTAGTAAAGTTTATTTTTATTTTATGCTATCTGATGCCTGGAGTTCTGAATGCATGCAAGCTTATTTATGCCATCCGATTTTGATGAAATCAAACCCTGAGCTGAGCTTAATCTGTCAAAATCTTAGATTAATGTGCACCAACAGACCTACATTAAAAAAACCCACCTTTTTTAAATTTTACTAAATGTACAGACACACTGGTTATACTTTTATATTACACTTACAGTATAGATTTTTTAATACTGTTAACCAGGACATGGCACGCCAATTACTAGTATTCCTGTTAACCCTTATACCTACACTAAAGATCTAAAAAGCATTTTACTAAATTCTAGGTTCGATGCCACGGATTAAAAAAAAAACTTACTTATAGAAATGGAAGAGGTTCTCAATTCGACTATATGTATGGGAGTTCGATTTTTGCTGAGCGCATGGCTGGTGGCTTTTAGGTTACCTCTGGCGCTCCGCAAAAATTGGGCTCCCAGATACTCACATACCGAACAACGTTTCTTGTCCTGCACCTGGAGCTAGTTAGGAATAACTAGTTCTTCTGTGCGGGACTATCAACTAATCAAGCATTACCTTGACATTGGCGAATCATCGATTCTTTATCGATGGAGCCATGTTGCCTATGTTTTTTAAACGTTTGTTACCTCATATCTTTCGACTGGATGAACCGATTATGAATTTTTCTTTATTGAAAGCTACTGCTACCTGTGTGGACCCATTTTAATTAGGTTCCATTCTGACAGTTATTTGGTCCTATTACGGTAATTAGAAGTCGGTTTTTGTGTCAATGTTTGTCATGTTTTTTTTAATACACTCAATTTTAACCATTGGACTTGGAATGTTTCTTGTTACATAATTGATTCTTGTCTGCTAAAGATTTAATTACACTATTTATGTTGCTATCCAAATATAAAATATAGTATACCATTATGTAGTACTGTATCTTATAAAAATTAAACTCTGGCCTCTTAAATTATGGTTGATATTCTATTGCGTTTTGTTTGATGTAAATTTTATCAGTTTGAAGAGCACTTAATTTATCTGTTATCTGGTGTTTTTATAATGCCTATGATGTGAACTCAATGGTTCATAGATATAATTTTATCTAAAGTTGTAAAGTATAAAATTAATGATATGATAATGTTTTATTTTAGTTTTTTGTATGAGCATGGAAGGTCAGATGTACACCGACTGTGTAAAAAGACCATTAATCTATTTTTTATTTTATTTATTTATGTACACACATAACGGTTTAAGAGCGAGAAGAAATCAATAGAGAAATATCTATAGTAAAAGGACAAGGAAACCACTTATTTCAAACGAAATCTCTTCCAGTGAGCCAGGGGATGGAAATGCTTGGTAGAATAAAGTTAATGTGTGCGTAGATCGGTTGATATACATACACATATTATAAGTACAAATTATACAGAATACATAAATATATACTAGTACAGTATCTTGCGCGGTGCTTCGCGCCGCACCACGCCATATTTTGGCCTATGACTTTTAACCCCTAAGGGCTAGGTCAAATTTTCGAATTTTTTTGGCTTGCCTCCAGATCGAGGGCTATCCATAGAGGGTCAACCATCATTGGAGCATAAGCAGTTCTCGAGAGCTAAGGGGGGACAAAAATTACATTCACCATTTCTATGTACAGGGTTATTTGTAATTAACTAGCATCCTCCCAGGGGTAGGTAGCAGACATCATAAATAACAACGTTTGTTCTACGACTTTTAATAAAACTGAATACATTACATAATAATGAGTTTTCAAGATTTTATAGTTATAACGCGACACTATTAAGTCTATGTTTCATTCATAAACTGAAGGTCGACGCACGCACGTTCGCGCGCGCTTGGTCGGTGAGTTCCTGGACACGATGAAGATGGAATGGATATTTGCCTTCGTTGTGAATGACACTCCACGCGAAGAACTGCGATACATTAAACCGTAGCGCGGCGTCATTGGTACTTGCGGCGGGATTATCCTCAAATAACTCCAGTATCCTTTCTTGTTCCCGTACTAAGTGCCTACTATCACTGAACCTGGGCTGGAACTATCCGTAATCACGCAGTCGCTGTGTGGCAGATAACATCGTTGCCCGGCTCGGTGTAGGTAGATTTGGAAACCTTACTGCATATTGGCGGGAGGCTTCCGCCACATTATCATCACTCCAAGCAAGCATCTAGCGAGCGAAATGGGTCAAGCGAAATGGGGGCAGCGGCGCTAGCGCCACGCCCGCCGCCCCGCGCCCCGTCCCTATCCATGCATTGCATGAATTGATGATACGAGTTTGTTTACCTAATTTTTACGGTGCGCGTAAACTGCGGCGTAGAGTTAATAATGGCATACTACTAACGCTACCGACATTGAATGCATCTTTGTGTTGCAGAAGAGGGCTGTCCGGACAATCTATGGTATGGGGTCTCGGGAGTCATTAAGAGATAAGTTTAAGCTAATTAACATCCTTACAGTGTATTCACAGTATATTTATGAAATTTTATTGTATACCCACAAGAACAAAAGTGAATTTATGAAAATATTGATAATCTAAACTTAAAAAAAAAGGATAAACTGGCTGTTCCTAAATTTAGGCTTCATAAAGTGAGTAATTCTTTTGCGGGGAACTTTATTCGAATGTACAATACATTGCCAACAGAAATAGCAAATTTATCTGTCAATAAGTTTAAAAAACTAATAAAAAGTAAATTGTGCCATAAAGCTTATTATAGTATTAATGATTTCTTAGATGACAAGGCTGCCTGGTTGTAACACGAATTGCTCCTTTCTAAATAACTCTGTATTAGATTTAAGATGAAATATTTTGAAAAAAGCCGAACTGGGTTTCTTTAGGGCTCTTCTCAGTCTCGTTGCATTTTGGAACCCTCGGTAGAGTCACACCAACTTTTGACGAATCTAAATAATTTTCTAAAAATTTCAAAGATAATTAACGTTATTTTATTTTATTTTATAACTGTCAGACGCGAAACTAAATTAATATTTATTTTTGTATGAAAGTAAAATTTAACGAATTATAAAAAGTCGTAGAACAAACGTTGTTACTTATGATGTCAGCTATCTACCCCTGCGAGGATGCTAGTTAATTACAAATAACCCTGTATAGAACCTAATCACGAGGGTGGATTGAAAAGTAGTCGGCCTAACACTGATCCATTTAGTTCTAAAAATCAAATCTACCCACATTATTGAGTTCAGTTCAGACCTGTTAATTGTGTGAAGTTTGAAACGTGTGCGATAATTAGTTTTAATTTTATAAATTTATTAACAAAGCAATCTGATATCATTTCCGCAAATGGAGCCAATCGAGCAGCGTGCCGTCATTAAGTACCTCCATAAGAAGGGGCTGTCATCAAAAGCCATCCATGATGATATGGTCAGTACATTAAGGGATTGCGCTCTTTCATATTCATCGGTCAAAAAATGGATAGCAGAATTCAAGCGTGGTAGAGAGAGTGTGAAAGACGAACCCCGCTCTGGAAGGCCTTCGACGTCCACTACTGACGAAAATGTTAAAAAAATATTTAATTATGGGAGACCGCAGATTGAAAATTAGAGAGATAGCCGAGATTATAGGCATCTTTTATGAACGTACTCAAAACATAATAGTCAACGTGTTGGGTTTCCACAAGGTGTCTGCGAGGTGGGTTCCGCGACTGCTTTCAGTTGAGCAAAAATGGATGCGATTGACTATTGCACGCGACTGTTTGGAGTTATTTGAAGCTGATGAATGTGATTTTTTGAATCGTTTTGTTACTATGGACGAAACATGGGTTCATTACTGTACACCGGAAACAAAACAACAATCAAAACAGTGGAAAAGACCTGGTTCACCACCCCCCAAAAAGGCTAAGTCGATTTTGTCGGCAAGTAAGGCTTCAGTATTCTGGGACTCCAAGGGTGTGATTATGGTTGATTATCTTGAAAGGGGTCAGACTATAAACTCTGATTATTACTGCACCTTACTACGTCGTTTACGAGAGGAAATAAAAGAAAAACGTCCAGGAATGATCAGAAGAAAAGTCCTGTTTCATCAAGATGACGCTCGTGTTCACACGTCTGTCCAATCAATGGTAGAAATTCACAACTGTGGCTTTGAACTGTTACCGCATCCACCTTAGTCACCTGATCTGGCACCGTCAGACTTTTTTCTGTTCCCTAACCTAAAAAAAGCACTTGGAAGTCAAAGATTTTTGACAAATGACGAGGTAAAAGCAGCAGTAGACGCATATTTTGACTCTAAGGAAAAATCATTTTTTTTCAACGGGCTAAATGCTTGGAAGGGAAGATGGCAAAAGTGCATTGAACTTGATGGTGATTACGCTAAAAATAAAAATATTATTTCATTTATTATGTATTCATTTTCTTTTTTAGGCCGATTATTTTTCAATCCACCCTCGTATTATAAATACATATACATCTTTTTTAATTCCGCTGCTAACGCCTCTCCCGCTTCCACGTCCTTTGCCGGGCGTCTCTGGTACGCACGCAGAAGGTATTTCCAGTGGCGCCCAGCGGACCATTAATCTACTAAGCTAAAGGCGATTTTATATAAATTGCACTAGCTATTCGCTAGGGAAATAACCGTAACATTACTTTGTTTTATCCTTTTGAGGAACCCTAAAAAACTGGTTTTTGTTTCTAAAACCGAAGCCATAACTTTATCTATCACATTTATTACCCAAATTGCAGGCGTCGGGACATTCGCCAATTGATAGCAAACAAATTGTATCCACTTAACCTTACTGATGAATCTTCAATGCTAGAATAGTTACAAAGAAATTAGCTCATATCGGAGCATAAAATAATGATGTCCAAATAAAACACTTTAAAGAATTTGTTGTACCTATCTAGGTACTGCTTGCTATATGCTGATAAGTGTTACTGACTGTTACTTCAAATGTGCTACAGTGTGTGATAATTAAGAGTCGATCAAGGGATATTTGGAGCCCCATTCGGCGATAATAATATATGCTGACTGTCGACCGTCTGATGAACAGCAAACCTGATCAAAACGACATCATACGTGTCTCTTTTCCTAGCGTACCTTGCCGTACGCCTCAGGTACACACTCGAAAGTATTCCCTGTGGCATCATATGTAGCATACCTAATGTAATTTATTTTCAGGACACCATGGCTCCTCAAACTGGCTTCCAATTCGCTATAGACCGTGGCGGTACTTTTACTGATGTGTACGCTCGCTGCCCTAACGGTAAAGTCCGGGTCATGAAACTCCTATCGGTGGACCCGCAGAACTACGATGACGCCCCTAGAGAGGCTATCAGGAGAATATTACAGGAGGTAAGGGAGACTAAATAAGCAAGTAGTAAATCGAGTTTTAATGAATTTAAGACCCACCAACAGTCTATTTTGTCATTTTCGGATAGTCCTTTTCCGAATTTGTCTATTTTGGAATTGAACTTTTAGAAAGTTGTCTTTTCGGAATTTGTCATTTCAGGAAGTTGTCGTTCTTAGCCTGAACAGATTCTTTGTTTTTGCGATTTTTATGCAAAAACATTGATTACACAACCACCATTCTCCTACTAATAGAGGGCAAGCCCTATTGCAGTTACTCCAACAGGCAGTTGCTCTGTGCCAATGTGAGGACATATCTACAATCTCTGCCATCCCGGCGGAGTAAAATGTTCTTATACTAAATATTTTTCAGGAAACTGGCAATGCTTTAGATAAAGATGGCAAAGTGAACGCATCTCTCATAGAATCTATCCGTATGGGTACAACAGTAGCCACCAACGCACTTCTAGAGAGGAAAGGGGCTAAGATGGCCCTTGTGATCAACAAAGGCTTCAAAGATCTGCTGTATATCGGCAATCAGGCCAGACCCAACATATTTCATCTGGTAATATACTATTATTATATGACACTAGCGGACGCCCGCGACTTCGCGCGCTTGACATATTTTAGTCTAAATACCTTCCTCGAGAACCTATTGGTGAAAACTGCATCAAAATCGGTTGCGTAGTTTTAAAGATTTAAGCACACATAGGTACGGAACGGAACGAGTTTGTTTACTATGTTATGATTATGATTAGCGCGATAATAAATAGTCTAACCTGCTCCGGGTTTTAAACTATATGCATACCAAATTTCATCAAAATCTATCTGGCAGTTTTTACGTGATATGTTAAGCAACCGATTCGTGGATAAATATCATGGTTTCTAAATCTAAATCTAAAATCTAAATATATATATATATATATATATATATATATATATATCTCGTACTATATATATATATATATATATATATATATATATAGTACGAGACGCCCAGGACTTGAATAGGCTGTGCCCTATGGCAAATCTTACGACTGGCACGTAAGATTTTGTTGCCTTTTACCAACATTTCATCGCAAGGCAAAGGGCTTTAATTATTTTTTTACTGCTACTTTTTATTAAATCCATTCGGCCATTTTGGACATAATCCATTATAAATGTTCCCGGTGACGGCGATAGGCTTGCCCCCTATTATGTGGGACTAAAATACTGGCAAATTGTGGGTGTGTAATGCACCTCTGCCTACCCCTTCGGGGATATAGGCGTGTTTGTATGTTATTCCTTAATAACCCTGACGTTAGTTTCGTATATTATTGATAATTGATCTGTTATTAACTTCGCTCAATTTATTGATGAGTAAACCTTATCCTTGTCCATTTTATGAATTACTCTTTGACAACTCGGGTTTGTCATTGAATAATGATCTTCAACACAATACCTAGTCGAAAGTCTAATAACATGAAATATTAAATCTGAAGTATTGCTCATTGTGTTAAAGAGCATTACATCACGCGATTGCTATCCCGAGAGCCCGAGAGGATAAGTAGAGGTGTATTACACAGCCACATTTTGCGAGAAGTTTTGCTAGTCCCACGTAATAGGGGGCAAGGCTACTGTTACTACATGTATACAATAGCGAAACGAATAAACTTAAATTCTAACAGCCATGAACGATAATTACATGTCTACAATCACTGCAGTTTGCCGCTTCACATACGACGTATGCCACGCGACGTGGGAAACAGCAACACGCTGGTCCTACATCTTACGACGTCTGACGTTTACCTTATCTACGCGATATGACAATTAAAACGTGTGTGACAACGTCGTACACGTGGGATAGCATGGGAACACGTGTATCTAGCATGGTGACAGCGTGGTGAATGACCGGTGTGTTCGTTACCATACAAATTGTATTGGCCAGATCCGGGTCAGATGTCATAATGCGTGGTGTACGTCGTATGTGAAGGATGAGTTTGGCCGTGCCTTTAGGGTTGATATAGATCTTAGCATTTGTTTAACCATCTCTATGTAATGCAACGTTCGTGCGAATGGTACAACAGAGTATTTTCATGTAATGTAACGTTCATGCGAATGCTCTGCGCTCTGTTCCGCATAATACTCACTGAGAATGTACCTTTTATAGTACCTTGTGTTCACTCTTTGTTGAAATTATTGCGCAAAAGCTTGACGAAATGTTACACCAATACCCTCATTGCAAAACGGTGACCGTGTTCGATGTTTGGTTCGTGATAAGGTGATACTCTAGCTAGCGCATGTCATAGAGCAACTCGATATTTTGTTACAAGTAAATACTCAGGTCTATACTCACCCTTAGTTTATCCTTATCATTCTTTTTCTACATGGGTATTGTAGAACATCAAACGCCCAGGAGTTCTCTACTCAGAAGTAGTAGAAGTAGACTGCCGCGTCATCCCAGCTTTAGAAGACCGCTGTCAAATGGAAAAAGAAACTAATTGGAAGAAAGTTACTGGAACTACAGGCGAAGACATGTTAGTGATAAAAGAGTTAGAGGAAGATGTTATAAGAAAAGACTTGGAGGATTTAAAGAGGAGAGGAATTGAGAGTGTGGCTGTCGTGTTGGCACATAGTTATACTTATCATGATCATGAAGTTAGAATTGGGAAGATTGCTAATGAAATAGGTGAGTTATTAGTTGCTTTGTTAAGCGTTATATTGATCGCAAATACTTTCAGACTTAGACTATTTTTCTTTAAAAAAAACCTGCTACATGAGATACTGGCTAAAACTATCATACTGCTAAACATAGGCCTCTCCAATTAGTTTCCAGTGAGACTGGTCAATTGCCATCGCATCTAACGAGACCCAGCTATTTTCACGTCAGTCGTTGTCCATCTGGTAGGTGACCGCTCCCACACTGCTCTTGCCAGTATATGGTCTCCACTCGAGCATCCTTCTGCACCATCGACCATCCTCAAAGTTAGACTTACCTAATCGGACGATCTGTGTGCTCAAGTCGCACCTCCCATATCTCCAAGAAATCTTGGCAGAATTGTGTCTCGCTCCAGGGCCTTCTTGTGCGAGTTGGGATCCGCCTACTCACCTCCTTCTCAAAGTTGGAATTACCTAACCAGACTGTCCAGCCTGTCCTATGTTTTTTTTCGTATACATTCGTACAACTTTGAGAGTAGAGCTCCCAAGAGTTACTGCGATGGGTGCAACATGAATATTTTACGTGATCGTTTTATCCATGTTCTTTTTAGACCCACTTGTTGTGACGTTTCAATCAGTTTCGAATCAGATTTTTAATATTACCTACTATAATTTCAGGTTTCAAACAAGTATCCCTATCTCACGCTATAACATCCATGGTCCGTATAGTACCCCGAGGTTTCACGGCGTCAGCGGACGCGTACTTGACTCCTCACATCAGGGACTATATCCAAGGGTTCGCTAACGGGTTCACTGATGGTTTGAGAGGCGGTAACGTTCTGTTTATGCAGTCGGATGGTGGACTTACACCTATGAATATGTGAGTATTATTTTTTAATTCTTGCTTACGTGAACACAATCTACGTCAGTACTGTGCATTTATGCTGAAATGAAATGAAATGATTTATTTATTTGTATAGGTCACTAAATGGCTCTTACAAACGTCAGTAAGTACTTAAAATAAAAAAAAATGTCATTGCTTCTATATTTACATGTACTGCCAGATTCGCAAAGCAATAAGTAGAACCGAGAGAAAGAACCTGGCAATAAAACTCTCGGTTACTCTTTTTCAATAATTAACTCCTTTACACATTTTCTTAAGACTAAATGTGGATGAATTGTACATTGATCTCGTGTCAAAATTAAAGAGGGCGTGTATAATGCAACAAAAAAAAATACAGTCACCAAAGTACAAAATATGCTACAATTACGGCATTTTAGTAGGCGCCTGCACCATGCTCAAGCCAGACACTTTTATCGTTAAGGTAAAGGCTCTTGTTAGTACCCATATCAACCCGTGCTGGGAGCCGTAACACGCGGGCGGACCCGCGGTGATGAGCTTGTACTTAATATGAATGTTTGTAAGTACCTATAGAGTGCTATATCGCCCTATCCACGTCTCCAGTGCTAACGGACGAGTCTCTGACGATAACACCTAAGTACCTATCCCTTATAAACCCCTTTCTATACACTTTCGGAGATAAAGCATGGGATTTTGTTTTGTGTAAGTACAGAAAGATATTTTGTCATCGTAGGTTTAACGGTTCAAGAGCTATCCTATCCGGTCCGGCAGGTGGCGTGGTCGGCTATGCGATGACGTCATACCAAAAGGAAACTGGTCTACCCGTCATAGGTAAGGAATCTAATGACTAACTTCTTTGAGGACGTGGTCGGTCTTTTGGCGGGAATCTGTGAAACTTCTCATCTGTGAATCAACTGAACCGATTTCAAAGATTCTTTTAGTAATCATCATCCACTGAGCCTTCTCACAATCTAGTGGCACTGCAAAGTGTCTGAACTTCGATATTTTCCGTGAAGCGACAGCCATCTGACCTCTACACCCTGTCGACAGTCATAGATGTTCGTATGACAATCGGGTCTGACGACTTAACGTGCTCTCTGAGGCACAGAGGAGTCTCGTCTTAAGAAATGGTCAGCCATCCTAACACCGACTTAAGATAGTGTTTGTTTAATAACCTTTGCAATGTATTAACCTAACAATGTATGAGAAAAGTCTGGTCGTCTTCTGGTCAGGCCTCCCCGTAATGTGTAATATATCCCTAGGTATCTAAAATGTGTTCTATATACAGTGGTGGTCAAATAATTAGAAACACTACCCACGGTCCTTGACATTATGTAAGATACTTCATATTCATATTAGCCGCCATTCGTTCAGTGCAAAAAAGGATAAACTTATGTATTCGTGAAAATGGAAGTCATTTTGAGCAATTTATTTCATAAACTAATTTCATACATGTTTAAATGTTTCTTTTTACTTACAAAGTTTAAAATTTTACCTGATCTATGAGTTTCGAGTTGATTTATCGTATTTCCGTACGAAATGTATGGGAAACGTTTTTGGCGATTTCTGTCTTTCCTAGTACTCAAAGCTAAAATGGTCCCATAGAGTCTTTTGGTCCCTAGATTAAATAGAACCGATTGGCACAAAAAAAAGTTTTTGGACATTTGCATTTATTTTTGCAAAATCTGTGAATGCAGTTCAAAATTTTTCAAAAAGTTAGGGAAGGTCTTCTAAGAACGTTTTGCTGTAACTACAACGATTAAGGTATGCCCTTACTGCTCCGTTTCAAAAATACACCTACAATGTCTCAAGTAGTCCCATTTCAATTTGGTTCCATTCCGACAATTTTTTGGTCCTATTTCGTTAATTTGAAGTCGATTTTTGTGTAAATTTATGACGTGATTTTTTTATTTTTTCATAGGGTTCGACATGGGCGGTACTTCGACGGACGTGTCGAGATATGCCGGCGCTCTGGAACATGTTCATGAAGCTACTACCGCTGGAGTTACTATACAAGCACCACAATTAGGTATTTCGTGTAAATTTGTATGAAACATTTTATGAAAAACAAAAAGGTTCATACAATAGGTTTCTACAGGTTGCAATAGATATCTAAGTATAAATAGAAATGATGAATGTAATTTTTGTCCCCCCTTAGCTCTCGAGAACTACTTATACTCCAATGATGGTTGACATCTCTATGGATAGCCCTCGATTTGGAGGCAAGCCAAAAAAATCGAAAATTTGACCTAGCCCTAAGGGGTCAAAAGTTATAGGCCATAACCTATGTCGTGGTGCGGCACCAAGACACCGTACTAGTGTTATAAAAACAAATATGTATGTAGAGTATGAACTCTAACATTTTATACTTAAATAACAAAGTATTTACATATTTGAGATGCTTTGGAAACTTCACCTGTTTCCTGTAGGTACTAGATAAGAACTGTATTACAGGAGCACAGGGTCTTTCGTCGTAGTGGGATTACATAATTATTATTATAAGAGAACCATATGAGTAGCAATGATTAAGAAGAGAATAGTTGGCCGGGGATTGGGGGGAGATGGTGTGGGGGGGGGGGGGGGGGGGGGTTATCTAAGGCGAGACCCTATTACTAAGGCTTTGCCGTCCGTCCGTCTGTCACTTGTGATATTGTTTATTGTGTGGTTATTAAAAAACTTAATAACCTAAATATTCGTGCCCCAAAAAAATACGTTTTGAAAATTAAAATCCAACTTTTTTTTCACGGACCACAGATATAAACACAGTAGCGGCGGGTGGTGGGTCGATGTTGATGTTCAGGTCGGGCCTGCTGGTCGCGGGGCCCGAGTCTGCGGGGGCGGAGCCCGGGCCTGCTTGCTACAGGAAGGGTGGACCTCTCACTGTCACTGATGCTAACTTGTTACTTGGTGAGTTTACCCGTGGGTTGTCGCGTCCGGGTCGAAAAGACCCAATACTGCTAGATGTAGGGTCATAACTATTGTTGTATTAGGAGCCTTTAAGTACCTTTATAAGCAGACACCCTGCTATGGTTGGTTCCTACACGGCATTCACACTGTACTGACATTTGAAGTAACATGAGTCTTTTTTTATAGATATACACACACACATATCACACCTATGTCCCCGCAGGGGTAGACAGAGGTGCATTACACACCCACAATTTGCCAGTATTTTTAGTCCCACGTAAGTCGCGCCGTCACCGGGCTGGCACGTAATATTTTATTGCCTTTCATTAACATTTCATCGCAAGGCAACGAGTTTAATTTTTTTTCATAATTAGACTATTGCTGTTACTTTTTATTAAATTCATTCGGCCATTTTGGACGTAACCCTTTATATTTGTGCCCGGGGACGGCAATAGGCTTGCCCCCTATTACGTGGGACTAAAAATACTGGCAAATTGTGGGTGTGTAATGCACCTCTGCCTACCCCTTCGGGAATATAGGCGTGATATGTGTCTGTCTGTCTGTCATATTTATATAGTTTTGCGGGCATTAGCTACAATTTTTTTAATATGTTCCCAGGTCGCCTTTTACCTGAATATTTCCCAAAAATATTCGGCCACACTGAGAGGGAGCCCTTAGATAAAGAAGCGACTATCACAGCCTTCAAGAAGATGCGAGATGAAATAAACACGTTCTTGAGACAAGATGGCGGGAAAGAGGTTAGCTAGATGAAGTTTATAATCATATAATCCTGGGTTCTTTAAGCGGAGCGTGAAGAGGCACATCAGTAGGTCGTCAAGTTGAGGGCCACTCTCAATAGTAATGTGTGCTGTGAGAGTGGCCCACAATCGCTAGACGTCGTCACGACTTACCACCAGGCGGGCGGCGTCAATTTGGCGTACCAAACATAAAAAAAAGTTTTTAATTTTTAGGGTTCCGTAGTAAAAATATCGGATGGCTTTCCTCCCAAACGGTTATTGCTAGAAACATGAAAATTTAGCATGAATACGTATAAAATTTTGAAAAATATTTTTTTAGGGAACCTCCCCTATACTTAAAGTGGGGATAATATTTTTTTCTCGCGTCCACCTCATCGTGTGAAGTATCATTTGATAGGTCTTTTATAAACATTGACAGGTTGCTAAGATGATTTTTTGATTTAGGAATCTGTTTGCGAGATATTTAGCTTTGAAGAGCATGTTTTTGCGAAAACAGGGCGTCCTCCCCCCCACTCTAAAATCTAAACGGCTGGTGTGAAGAACCTGAAAAAAAATCATGATGGTGGTCCATGTAATAAACTTTCAAGGGAAACTATAACGGATGTTATAACACTGTTAGTTCAGGAGTTATAGAGGCTTTTATGAATAACTACGGAACCCTATCTTATGTGTGGCTCGACACGCACTTTCCCCGTTTATTTTATTTAACGTTTAGGTTTATATCGTAAAAATTAAACAGACCGGGTTTGAACTGGTATCTTCCTCTTACAATGACAACATTTTACCAACTCAGCTACCTGAAATCTGTCAATAACTGAAGAATTTCTGCGTCATATGTTACTGACTTCTGTTACGGACATCTTGACAAATTCCCTCTTTGTAAACCAGCGCTGTTTTACAATTAGCATTTAGCTGAGAAGGGGCCTAATTTGTGCATTGGGATGACACTTGATGGCTTTACCGGCGCTGGCGTGTGGGTGCCCAATTCCCACTATTTTATATTATACTAGTGGTCGCCCGCGACTTCGTCCGCGTGGTAATTTGGATTTTTCCCGTTCCCGTCGCGCCGCGTCATATTTTGAACAATTCACACAATATCTTTATAAATTGTAGCCTATGTGTTATTCTGATGTATAAGCTATATTATTGTAAAATATTAAGAAAGAAATTATAAATAGATCACAAAAATATTTATAATTTCTTTCTTAATATTTTAAGAATAGTTTAAGCAAACTCATTGCTTTGAAATACAAAAATATATGGATTTGGTAAGGATTCATCTAAAAATTCAGTGTCTAAATATCGTTGTAACACGATACACTGGTACCGTCAGTTCGATAGAACTGCGGTAGGTGGATCCAACGCTAACCTTAATAGCGCGATGTAGAAATTATGAATATGATATGAAGCAAAAATTCGATGTTGTCGGTAGTGGTCATCGTAGCTCAGTTGGCAGAGCAGTCCCCCTGTTAGGGAAAGGCCGTGGGTTCGAATCCCGCCGATGACATCAGTTTTTGTGATCTATTTATAATTTCTTTCTTAATATTTTAAGAATAGTTTAAGCAAACTCATTGCTTTGAAATACAAAAATATATATTATTGTAAAGTTTTAATAAAATCCATTCTGTAGTTTTTACGTGAAAGAGTAACAAACATCTATCCATACATACATACTTACATACTTACATACTCACAAACTTTAGTAGGATCTTTCGTTTTGTGTTTTCCTCTTTTTTCTTTTGTGCGGAATTATGTACCTTACTATTATCTATTGTATTGTGTCATTCTGTGTACAAATTAAACGTTTTTTCTTTCTTATTTTTTAACTAACGAGTTTTTTGGCACATTATTAAATAATTTAAAAATTAAATAAATAGATTGAATTACATAAATGTACTTAATTAATAATATGAATAATTTGAACAACATGTTGATACTAAACCTAGCTTAAGACCTTATAATAAGCATTTAATTTGTACGCACATGTTCTGCAAATTAAATATCTAATATTATCTTATCTTAAATTTTACGGAGTAACCGCTTTCAAATACAAAAGATGTCTATCGTATACTTTGTTCTTTAACTGTTGGCGTATTAACCGCCTCTGTCTACCGCGTCGGGAAAAGTGACGTAATTTTATGTAGGGAGTCAGTAGTCGATAATTTAATATGTAATCTGATGTGTTTCAGATGACTATGGAAGAAGTTGCAATGGGATTTTTGAATGTGGCCAACGAAGCTATGTGTAGACCAATCAGGTATGTCGTTAGTACCTCAAAGTAAATCGAATTAGTATTGCACACCTTGCAAACAATATAAAAAATGTAAAAAAAAAGAAAAAAAAACTTTATTTACTTACTATTACTTAACATTTAAAGATTAGAGGGTCTCGTGGTCTAGTGGTAACCTACAATGTTAAAACATTGCAAAGGTTAAGCAACATCGATTCAGGCCGGTCTTAGGATGGGTGACCATTTCTTAAGACACAGACCCTGGAGAGCACGTTAAGCCGTCGGTCCCGGTTGTCATACAAACATCTATGGCATTCGTTAGGGGTAGTTGGAGCCCTATATCAAAAATCTGTCTGGATCAGAAATTACAGAACTTCGATATCCCCAATGGGTTGTGAAGGTCAGATGGCAGTCGCTTCACGGAAAATATCGAAATTCAGTCGCGAGCAGTTAGACTGGAAAGCCGACCCCAACTGAGTTCGGAAAAGGCTCGGTGGATGGCTTAACATTAAAAAAAACTACTTACTATTACTTAACATTTATTATGTAACACCTAGGTGTCAGCGGAGCTTTGCATTTGTGTGAGTGACCACGAAAAGTATAGTAAAATTGTGGATTGTTAACCAAGGGATGAAAGCCTCCCATTTCTGACGAGAAATTTTTTGTTCGAGGCAGAAATGGGTGTTTTCACCTAAATTACACACTCAACTTTTCATTTCGAATGCGAGGAAAGCAAATAAAAGTCTAATAAAAAAAATTTTAACTGTAGAAATTGATCACGTATTTTTTTGTTATTTTTGTTTTTCATTCGAACTTTTTTCAGGGCAGGCTTTAGTCTTTTGATCATACCGCCTTGTCATTAGTTATATTTTTCCATACAAAATAGTCTACAGTTTTTTAATGTCTTCAGTTAATTTTAGCGCTATAGAGTATTTTTTGTAGGATTTGACGCGTTACGGCGGGCGTTTTAGTCAGGTTTCGTCGGAGTCTCAACTGTCCAAATAATTATTGTTTGTGCTATTTACATTTTATTTTATTGTAACTTAACTCTTTTTTTGTTTATGACCATTCAAAAACCAGAATGTTGTATTGACTTAATGGAACTTTGGCTGTATACGTTTTTGTCATCGCCTCAAGATGTACTGAAAAAAAAAGTAGTGTGTTTAACTCGGGTGAAAACACCCATTTCTGCCTCGACCTATTGGCGCTCTCACTATAATAATCTACAATATTTTAACTTTTCCGCCCTAGGACCGAAATGTATCACTTTTAACGCGCATATCAGGTAAGCCCACTTTCAGAGCATGAGAGATGAAATAGTAGATTGTTAACCAAGGGATGAAAGCCTCCGATTTCTGACGAGATATTCGAACTCGAACTTAGTGAGAGCGCCAACAGTTCGAGACAGAAATGGGTGTTTCACTCGAGCTAAACACTCTGCTTTTCATTTCGAATGCGAGGAAAGCAAATAAAAGTCAAATAAAAAAAATTATAACAATAGAGATTGATCACAAACCAAGTAAGTATTCCATTTTTAAACTTTTTGGCGGCCATGAGTAGAGGCAACTTTTTTTTCTTTCTTTTGGCAAGCGGTGTCAGACTTAAGAGTCCGTATGCAGAATCGAAACGGGCGGAATTAGGTATTTGACACATTTTGTGCGTGAGTCCGGAGTTACCGATGGTGGTCAGCCAGTAGGTACGGCGATTACATGGTTTTGATCTCTTTTTTTCATTTTATAATAATAGTGTCTTGTGTGGGGGAGGTGAAAAGAGGGCTAGGAGGGGGGGTGTTTTTTTCTCTCCTTAAATTCAAGAAAAGACCCTCTATACTCGTATGATCCCGTAATCAAAACTCCTCTACCTTTCCTCTGTCGTTGCACTCTCAAAGGGGGGGCGAGGGCTAATTTTTTTTCCTAATCAAAATCATTTGACCTCCTCTATACAAAGGGGCTCTACCAACATATTTAGGGCCCCAGCGAACTCATCTGCTAGTGGCACACCTGCTGATCAACGGACGAGGCTCGTTAATTTACGGTACCTACGAAGTGGCTTCGGTCCCTACGTGGGTACCGGGTGTTGGTCCGGGGGGTGCCACCGTTCAACTGTGCTTAAGCCCCACAAGTAACCCAGCCCAGGCTGGTTGCGTAAGGGGTTCAACAGCTGCACCGCCGGGCCCGGGGCCATGTATGGTGCAGCAGGCATGGAACCAGTGGGGGCAAAGCGGAGTCTAGTGTGGGGTGGTGTGGGTCGATTCGCTGGCCAGGGAGACCCTTAGCAACGGCGTTGCCGCGGCCGCCCGCAACACAGTCATGGGGCCTGCCTGGGACCAACCACACCAGGAGGCTGCCCCACATGTTCTCGCGCATAATCCTGATGTGGGATCGCCGCTCCGGGTGGTAACCGGTGTGGGATAGCGGCGGCCTTGCACCAGGGGGGTTTGGTAGCCCTTCCGTCCGGCGGGTCGGCTCCAACCTAACCACACGGTTCCAGACGAAGTTAGCCCCTGCGCTTTGTCACTTATTACTGCTGCACCAAATGTCGCCCTGTCTTCACGCTTCTTCTTCAAATTTATAATGGCAGTGCAACAGAAATAAGTAAACGTTCCACAGCGGCCCCAGGAAACCCCACAGCTTCACTTTTCGAGGTGGAGTTCACCAACATCCGTGGACTCCATGCGAACCTCGATGCCGTCCACCATACCTTGAGACGGCTCGGCCCGCTGTGACGTTTCTCACGGAGACACAAATACGCCGCCCTGACAACACGCCTTACCTGTGTTGCCCCGGTTATGTATATATGTATCAAGGAACAATACCGGGGCGCCGCAGGGGTCCGTGCTGTCACCAATTCTTCCTTCTGCAAATCAATGATATGCTATCCCTCGGGAACATTCATTGTTATGCAGATGACAGCACATTGCAGGCGTGTGCATTTACAGCGAAGAAATCCCCTTTCCTTCCCCTACCCTCTCTTCAGAATGCATTATTACCAATGAAGGGCAACCTTGAGATCCTTGACCTATGTCATCTATGTAACGTTCAAGAGCTCAATAATAAAAACTACATCGAAAGATGTATAGGGCTAGCTTCGTGGAAACTAGGAATACTGAATAAGGTAAAGCTATTCTTTACACTGCATCAGAGGTGTCTACTGTACAAGACGCAGATTGGACCCTGCGTCGAATACTGCTCTCACTTCCGGGACGGCTCCGGGAAGTATTTGCTGGACGCTCTCGACGCTATGCAGCGTCGAGCTATCCGTATTATAGATTGTCCGGAGGTAACGGGAAGCTTTGAGCCGCTAGTTCAGCGCCGAACAATAGCTTCCTTGGCCGCATTCTACCGTATTTACCACGGCGAGCATTCTGAAGAGCTCTTCAATCTGATCCCATCTTCCTTCCGATCCCGAACAACGCGTGCCGGGCAGAGATGCCACTCCCACACAGTAGGTACATGTTCGCGAGAACCGAACGTTTTAAACGTTCGTTTCTGTGCCGAACGATACTGGCCTGGAACGCCCTGCCTGTGCACGTGTTTCCTCCCACATATAATCCTGGGTTCAGTAGGTCGTCAAGTTGAGGGCCACTCTCTATAGTATAGTGTGCTGTGAGTGACCCAAAATCGCTTGACGTCGTCACGACTTACTACCAGGCGGGTGGCGTCAAATTGGCGAACCCAATACAAAAAAATAAAATAAAATACTACCTCTATAAAATTATTACTCATTTTGACTCTACTCGGGAGCCCCCCTTGGGGGACTGGAGGGCAAATCTCAAAAACTCGGAATTTTCCCTAGGTCCCCGAACCCCCTTTACATTTCTGCAAAAAAAAACATAGGTACCTTCCCCTCCACCATCAAGGAGAACAATAAAATTGTGTCAGTGAGTGAGTCAGTAATCCAGCTTTATAAAATATAACAGCTTTTTTTAACAAAAATAATGATAAATACATTCTACATAATCACTAGTTGTATTTAAAAAGAAGCCTAATCATCACAAAATAATAACTAATATTACCAAAGACTGTTTACTTGAGGCATGCGTCGAGTATTATAAAGCGAAATTTAGGTGTTTTTAAAAGATTATTTACAGCCTATTTTTTATTATTTAGCTTTCTTTTTTTTTTGGAAATGGATTGATTTTGAACCAAGGTTTATTTATGTTGTTTTAATTTTATGAACGAGAGTTTTATGTAGCCGAAATAAGAACCAATTCATTGCCCATTTTCTCTAAAATTTGACTAACTTAAATATATGTTTACTCAATTTTTTTTTATGAAAGTGATAAAAAGTAATCCATACATTTGATAGATGACTTTTACAAAAATACACTGTATTTTTGTAATACTTTTTAGACGTCAAAACGATTAGTGAATTTGTGATATTCTAGACGTCTTCCAGCAAAAGATACGAAAAACTACCGATTGTTTTAGGTCGATTAATCAAAATTTAATGACAAAAATAAGAAAGTAGCTCACTTATTAGATCATTATTGAAATGATATTTCATGTTGTGCATTAAAACTTATAAAAATACAGTATTTTCAGTGTAAAAACACGTCTGTAAAATCAGCGAAAACGGTAAAATTTAATAGGAGGACTCTTAATGTACGAGGGTGGATTGAAAAGTAGTCGGCCTAACACTGATCCATTTAGTTCTAAAAATCAAATCTACCCACATTATTTAGTTCAGTTCAGACCTGTTAATTGTGTGAAGTTTGAAACGTGTGCGATAATTAGTTTTAATTTTATAAATTTATTAACAAAGCAATCTGACATCATTTCCGCAAATGGAGCAAATCGAGCAGCGTGGCGTCATTAAGTACCTCCATAAGAAGAGGCTGTCATCAAAAGCCATCCATGATGATATGGTCAGTACATTAGGGGATTGCGCTCTTTCATATTCATCCGTCAAAAAATGGATAGCAGAATTCAAGCCTGGTAGAGAGAGTGTGAAAAACGAACTCCGCTCTGGAAGGCCTTCGACGTCCACTACTGACGAAAATGTTAAAAAAATACTCGACTTAATTATGGGAGACCGCAGATTGAAAATTAGAGAGATAGCCGAGATTATAGGCATCTTTTATGAACGTACTCAAAACATAATAGTCAACGTGTTGGGTTTCCACAAGGGTTCCGCGACTGTTTTCAGGTGAGCAAAAAAGGATGCGATTGACTATTGCACGCGACTGTTTGGAGTTATTTGAAGCTGTTGAATGTGATTTTTTGAATCGTTTTGTTACTATGGACGAAACATGGGTTCATTACTGTACACCGGAAACAAAACAACAATCAAAACAGTGGAAAAGACCTGGTTCACCACCCCCAAAAAGGCTAAGTCGATTTTGTCGGCAAGTAAGGTGATGGCTTCAGTATTCTGGGACTCGAAGGGTGTGATTATGGTTGATTATCTTGAAAGGGGTCAGACTATAAACTCTGATTATTACTGCACCTTACTACGTCGTTTACGAGAGGAAATGAAAGAAAAACGTCCAGGAATGATCAGAAGAAAAGTCCTGTTTCATCAAGATAACGCTCGTGTTCACACGTCTGTCCAATCAATGGCAGAAATTCACAACTGTGGCTTTGAACTGTTACCGCATCCACCTTATTCACCTGATCTGGCACCGGCAGACTTTTTTCTGTTCCCTAACCTAAAAACAGCACTTGGGAGGTCAAAGATTTTTGACAAATGACGAGGTCATAGCAGCAGTAGACGCATATTTTGACTCTAAGGAAGAATCATTTTTTTTCAACGGGCTAAATGCTTGGAAGGGAAGATGGCAAAAGTGCATTGAACTTGATGGTGATTACGTTGAAAAATAAAAATATATTTCATTTATTATGTATTTATTTTCTTGGTTAGGCCGATTACTTTTCAATTCACCCTCGTACTTCCCGCCTTATTTTTAATTTTTGTTTTTCATTCGCACTTTTTTCAGGGCAGGCTTTAGTCTTTTGATCACACCGCCTTGTCATTAGTTATATTTTACATACAAAATAGTCTTCAGTTTTTTTTATTTTTTCAGTATCTTTTTTACGCACATATTATTTTGAAGCGCCATAGAGTATTTTTTTTATGATTTGACGCGTTACAGAAGCGTTTTAGTCAGGTTTAGTCGGAGTCTCAACCTTAAAATACTGAGTAAAATACTTAGTATTTTAAGGTACACCTATCCAAATAATTATTGTTTGTGCAATTACATTTTATTTTATTGTAATTTAACTCTTTTTTGTTTATCATCATTCAAAAACCAGATGTTGTATTGACCTAATCGAACTTTGGCTGTATGGGTTTACCGTCTATCTATAGAAATGCAGACCCCTGTCGCAACCGAACTTTAGCGAACATAATGGCGATGTTGTGTATAAATATTTGCTGAGAATTGAGATAGATAGTAAGAATAATAAATTAACAAGTAACAAGATTGTTTTTATTTGATTTAAATTATAAATAAACGAATAAATGCTTACACTGCGCTTACTGTGGACATCGCATAATGAAAATATTAAATATTTGTCTGAGACGATAAATAAGTTAATTTAAAAAAAAATTGTGAGCTACCTACGAGATTGAGAGGGTTTCGAGAGATACCTTTGGAAATAAAGGTAAGATACTAAGAAATTGATCAAGATCATTCGTTAAGTTTTATTGTTTTGGTTTGAATTTACCTATTAAAGGAACTTATTCATTTATGTTTGTTCTCTCTGTTTTTATTGCCACCGGCTTGTACCAAAGGATCGTGGGTGTTACACAACACCTGACACAAAGAACCACCAGTCATTGCATCAGGCAAGGGGTTGACGATCTCTCAAGATCTGGATAGCAATATGTATGTTTTTTTTACAGATTCTAAAGGAGATGCCATTTATATACCTACGTGTGTATAGATTTCACGCATGTTGCTATCTGGCAAATGAATGACGAGCACTTGTAGTTTAAACCGAAAAGAATTTCATCCCTAAATGTTCAGGGGGTAATTACTTACGTAGTATTTTTATTATGACGAACTTAAGAATAGTCTGTCAATTTATCATTCATAAATCTATTGCAATACAATCTATAATAATATACATTGTATAATAATAAATACAGCTATAGATATCTTAGACGAACTATGCTGATTTAAGGGTTTAAGTACCTACTTAGGTATGTATAATATGTTGTATATAGGTGAATTTTTGAAAAGGGCTTGGATGGCCACATCCGAAACTATAAGGAATAGCGAAAAATGCTCAAAGGAGTCACGAGCCTGATTTTGATGATATCTCTAGTTGTAAAAAACAAGTTGTATTTTCAGCATTAAACAATGTTTATTGATTCCTACCTTTTCTTACTTTTCTTTCAAATTGATGGCAGTGGCTGTAACTCTTTTGTTAACAAGTCTGCAAAAAAATTACCAATGTTGATTTTTTATAGAGCTCACAAAATATAATAGTATGCCATATTATGGATATATGTCTCTGCCTACTTTAATGGGAAGGAGAGGGTGACTATATCAACCTTATTATCATCATAATTACTCTACGCACTCATAATAACATAGTATAAAAAAGTCGCTTCCATTCGCTTGAGTTGTTCTCTAGGAAGATTTTTGTGTATGGTTTGTAAAGCTGCTAGTTGCCATATAAATTCCACATGGCCTTGGGCTACTTATATTAATGAAAAAGTTACATCCAATAACTTAAACCCTTGCTCGTCAATATCAGGGTTAATTTAGGTAGGTACTTAATAGATAAGGGAGGATATTTTATCAAAACCGGTTCTATGTGCTAAGCTTTAGTATGGTAAATTACCTTTTTCCATTTTTTCAGAAGTCTTATTGCCACCAATAGTATTTAATAATACTGGTTATCACGGCGAACTTTGTATCGCCTCAAATATTTAAAAAAAAATATAAAATATAAAAAAAAAAGTATAAAAAAAAAAATAATTTTAAAATATTTCATGCAAATGTATGTAAATTGAAAAACGCGACGGACGGACAGACAGTCAGACAGACGAATTGTCGTATTAAATATATAGATAACTCCCTAGTTTGGTCATAGATGAGGTCTTGATGATAGATCCCCGGCTGAAATATGAACGATCAAAGAGTGTCTAATTATAAACTACGTCATTGTTACATACTCTTGCTCCCGTTTAATTATATGTAAGATTGCTTTAATTTACTGATTAAAGTACTGCATCTTTCCATAAACTTCAAAAGGGTGGCTAGTTGCTCGTTATTAGCCCTCCCTTGCTCTAGATTCTATTCCTGAAAATGGAAAAAAGATTAATTCTTTCTATGGAATAAGTCCAGACCTTATTTATAACATCTTCACAAACTTTCACATTTGTAATCTATACATTTAATACGACTATTTGTCTGTCTGTCCGTCCGTCGCGTTTTTCAATTATAATTAATAATACATACATTTGCATGAAATATTAAAATATATATATATAAGTGAGGCGGTACAAAGTTCGCCGTGATAACTAGTATTAATATATTAGAATAACAATTTTCTTTCAATTCAATGTAATATACAACACAATTAGACATTATTCCTCCATATAGTCTTATTTATAAACTGTTTGGCAAATCCCGTTTGTTAAATAAATAAAACTGTTGTGACAACTTTTCTTTTTTTTTTGATATCCGCGAGACCGCGGCCGCTCCTATGTCCATTGCTGCGGGCGTCTCTGGTGAAACCAGAAGGTATTTCCAGTGGCGCCCGGCGGACTTTGGCCACCTGTTTTTTTTCCGCGGCCGCTTTAACGTCCGTTGCCGGGCGTGTCTGGTTACAAGCAGGTATTTCCAGTGGCGCCCGGCTGGCCACCTGTGTGTTGTGACACCATTGAGTTGACACTGTTTTGACCATAAATATAGCGAAGCGAGCACCATCCCAAGTCTCTGGTTGCGACAGCGACAAGATCTACAGATCATAGAGAAAAGGTAGAAGTGAAGTATCGAAACCGAAATGCAAGTGACTTTGTCTACCAATTGAAATTCGTTATCGTCAAAGCGATGGCGAGTGTAGCAAACGAATCGCTTCGGAGCGAATGCATTTTGTCTAGGCCCCCTGTACCTACATGTAACTAGGTCGCCGCAGTCGCGAAACGTACCGTTACGCTGCAGCATATATTTGAGCGAAGCGAGTTTAAATTCAAAATTCTGGCATCGTTATAACCTAGGTAATTCTGTTAGCTTTTGATGAGTGCAAGAAAATCCGAAATCGGCCGAGTATCCGCCGAGAAACAATTTAACATAAATCGTTTGAAAAATAATTTGAGTTACCCGTGAGAGCTCCGCTCGCCTTCGGCTCGCTTCGCTCAATTATTTCGCAAAAAAAAAACTTGAATTAGAAAGAATATGAAGTGTGAGGTACATTTTCAGGGCATTAACAACAGCCCGCGGCCATGACGCGTCACAACACGCTCTGGCATGTTTCGGAGGAGCGGGCGGACAACACGCGTGCAGTGTGGCGAGACAACTGGGGATCAATACTGTACTTATACATAAATATGCTGGTATGTATGTGTCTGTGTATGTAAGGAGAACTAACAACCCCGCACTATTTGGTCGTTAATAGTAGAACATTTGCCTGGACAAATCTCTCAACAGTTATAGGTGGCAAGCGTATTGTCGTTTCCAGAAATTATGCAATTCTCAAACATTTTGCAATTTGAACCTAAATTATAACAACCTGGACATGTTTTACACTTTTATCCATCCATCCATCCACCGAGCCTTTTCCCAACACAGTTGAGGGTCGGCTTTCCAGTCTAACTGCTCGCGGCTGAACTTCGATATTTTCCTTGAAGCGACTGTCATCTGACCTCCACAACCCATCGGCGATATCGAAGTTCTGTGGTTAGACCACGGGGATTTTTAATTTAGGGCTCCAACTACCCCTAACGACTGTCATAGGTGTTCGTATGACAACCGGGACCGACGGCTTAACGTGCTTTCCGAGGTACGGAGGGGTCTCAATGTCTTAAGAAATGTTCACCCATCCCACGGCCGGCCTGACTAGATGTGGCTTAACCTTTGCAATGTGTTAACATTTTCGGTTACCACTAGTCCACGAGGCCCTTCAATTTGGTTATATAATACTAGCTGTTGCCCGCAGCTCCGCCTGCGTGTTATAGCTTTCTTGATCACCAGTTACTGATTTATTATGTAAAGCTGTTGAGCGATATTGTATCTTAAGATAAATCATTATAGTATCTTAGCCGTGTGCAGCGCCCCTTAGTGTACTCCACTGCGGGTGACGTAACCTACGACAAACTTATTATTTGCGAAGTTAATACTATCAGGCGTTACTATTCGGAAGTCCATAGAATCTAACTACTTTGCAGTATTCCGCCACATGTGGCGGAATACTGCAAAGTAGTTAGATTTATTTATTTATTATTTGCGGTTGGTACAGTAATCTGGTCTAGGGATCGAACCGCAAAATTAAGTTTGTTTTTTATTGTAGATACTTTTCTGGGATAAAAAGTATCCACCGTGGTGCCCAGGATATTAAAGAATAATTATACCAAATTTCATAGTAATTGAACTGGCAGTTTTAGCGTGATGCCTGAACAAACAGACAGACAGACAAAAATATTTTTAATCACATTTTTGGGTGCGGTGTCGGTCTAGGAACACCCCCTGCCATTTATTTTTTTGAATTTTCAATGTACAGAATTTTCACTTCTACAGATTTATTATAAGTATAG
The DNA here is from genome assembly GCA_963556515.1 of Nudaria mundana. Classification (NCBI taxonomy): domain Eukaryota; kingdom Metazoa; phylum Arthropoda; class Insecta; order Lepidoptera; family Erebidae; genus Nudaria; species Nudaria mundana. The sequence continues at coordinate 11,049,856 of OY748310.1, read as the reverse complement.
ATAATAGATTAATTACTTCGCAGTCATAGATGTGGGTTATGCGTTAACATAATTTTAAGTATAGTAAGTTATAATAATACTTTAACGTGTAACTGTTATGTGTCCCTGTTGAGAATAAATAAATAAAAATAAAATAAATTAATCCCGGGTATATGTTCCCGCGGAAACTGGGATCGATAAAACCATTTCACGAGTGCGGAACCTCGTGCAACGCGTTAGTACATACATATATTTCGTTGCAGGTATCCTATCAGCATACGGCATGGCTCTAGCCCATATAGTACAAGAGGTCCAGCAGCCGGCAGCAGCCGTGTACTGCAGAGACAGCTTCGACAAGCTGGACGAACAGCTGGACGTGCTAGCAGCTGTAGCTAGGGATAAACTTAGACAACAGGTCAGAATAATTGATACCTAGAACTAAAATAAATACTAGAAACCAGAAATACATTAGAATAACGGCTACATAAGCCGCGCACGATGACAGTGGGATGGAACCATGTCAAAATACCAGTTTAGTGACGTCATCAATCGCTAAAAAGTACGGAAAACGTTGTTTTATTAGTACTTTTCGGTGATTGATGACGTCAGGAAGCGGTTATTGTGACAAGGTTCTATTCCACTGTCATCGTGTGCGGCTTATACACCGTGAAAGTATCACCGTTTACAAAAGAAAATATTTTGCACTCGGTTTTGATAACAGAACCGGCCTGAAGTATTACTTACTTTAAAAATAAAACGCATTTCTATACTACTATTATAAAGAGGAAAGATTTGTATTTTTGTATGTTTGTAATGAATAAACTCAAAAACTACTGTGCCGATTTCAAAAATTCACCATTGGAATGCTACATTCACCCTGAGTAACATATGTAGGTTCTGTCTCGCCTCTGGAAAACACTAGTAAGATTTTTTAAGGCAATGAACTACCACGAGTACGCATTTGATGTCTTGAGACTACATCAGTTTTAAGATTTTTGTAAAAAAAAATGTTTGTTTTTCAAAGTAATATACTTTCAGTCGGTTCTGTTATCAAAACTGAGTCCAAAATATTTTTTTTATGAACGATGGTACTTGCACGGTGTATATCCTCGAATGGGTAGGAAAAAGAGAACACATATATACACTTAACCAGTAATAGGAGGGAAGTTTTATTGTCATAGTCAAAGACCTTATAATACAATGGACATAGGATTTAGAACAAATCGCAAGAAAATAATGTCCCGAGTCGACCATCGAGTTATACATAGGCATACATAGATATAAACAAATTTCATATTAAAATTTAAACCTTGATTCAACGGAATAGTGTTCACTTTGGTTTGCACAAATTTTTCGCATTACGTAGCTTCTATCTGTCCGTCTGACTAATTCACCTTATGCAGCTTCAACTTGAACTACGTGAACATAGAAACAATGGAGTAGGGTTATTTTGTTAAAGTCTTTTAAGGATTCCATGATATGTACCTACGTACGCGTAATAATTAATGTAAAACTATAACAAATTCCATAATCTTATAAATTGTAATTACTTGTTTATGTTAGACGAAATAAGCTGATAAACTAATTAACGACTAACAAATATTATTTTTTTTCGAGTCAGTTTCATAATAAGTAACTGTAGTGTATGAATAACAAAAAGGGAATTAATGAATTTCTCTAATTATAATATTATAAATGCCAAACTTCTTGCGAGTGTCAAAGTTCTTCCGCTTTCATTACTATTTTCATAACGCTATGTCACTACGTCTACTATATAGATAGCCGTGTTTCAAGTGACTGAATTAGTTGCTAAAACTGCGCGTCATTAATTTATTTTTATCTTATGGTTAATTTTTGGGATATGAAATTATTGGCTACTAGCTGATCACCGTGACTCCGCCCGCGAGATATAGTTATCTCGGCCCCGATTCCCGTGGGAATACATTACCGACAATCCAAATAAAAAAAATATAACAGTACCTACATACACGAAATAAAATGGCATGTGTAATTATGTAATTATATTTATGACAAAACAATGACACCCTGTGAAAATTAAAAACATTTTTGGGCTTATCTCCTCCATCCCAATCAAAAGAAAAAATTGTATTCAATCAAGGGATTCTTGTACAAGTTTCATAAAGATCGGACCTCTTTTTGTTATGTCCATAAAATGAGCCGAACAAACAAGATTGTTATTTTTTGGATCAAAATATTCTTCTCGCCGTGCTAGGGCAATAATATTTTTCCATTGTACACAGTGTACTGGATCCCGAGGAAAACTGAAAAAGATGTTGGTTCATATAACGAAAAAAAATCATAAAGAGCCAAGGCATCTCCACTATAATCTTTGTTCCAGATAGTTTCATCGCTATCGGTAATCCGATTAAATCTGAATGGTCATTTTGTTAGTACATTATTCAGTGAAAATGAAATGGTCTCTTTCTTTTTACTGAGCTTGGGATGAATTCGAAAGAGACAGATAGATACTTCGGTATTGGACTGGATTGCAATATTTACTTTTGTCTTTTAATTTATATTATTATTATATCGTTTATTCATTTATATTCTTATTTTATACATTTTTAAATACATTTATAAAAAACACAAATACATTTAAAAATATAAAAAGTAGTGACCCACCAGTAGCGGAGTAGGACCCAAACTACCGGTGGTGGAGGCTACAGACTAAGAAACCTCCTAACAATACGGCACGTGTCGAGGATAACAACCTTCTGAATCTGACTCTTGATCCAACAATCTAACGAGAGTCTCTTGAGATGTTGATCGAGACTCTTCGCTATTAATCCGTTTGCCGAAACGACCACCGGGACAATGATCGTCGAGTCTACGTCCCACATGGCGGTTATCTCGTAGGACAAATCGAGGTACTTGCTAAGTTTGTCCTTCTCTGCCTTCACGAGATTCTCGTCATGCGGGACGGCGATATCGACGAGCACTGCCCGACGCTGGGTCCGATCAACCAACACGATATCGGGCCTATTGGCAACAATAGTCCTGTCCGTGATCGGTCCCAGTAGAGCAATGCACGACCATTCTCAAGAACTGGCACTGGTGTGTACTTATAGTACGGTACTTCAAACTCAATAAGGCCATATTGAAGAGCAAGTTGCTGGTGGATGATCCTGGCTACTTGATTGTGCCTATGCAAGTACTCGGTGTTAGCAAGATACGAACAACCGGAAATAATATGGCGAAGTGATTCACCAGGACGGTGGCATGCTCGACAAATGTCGACCGTACCGTCCTTCATGATGTATTTCCGATAGTTGTTCGTCTTGATAACCTCATCTGCAATTGCACAGGCAAAACCTTCAGTTTCCCCAAAGAGGTCCCCAAAACGTAGCCAGTTCACCGAAGCGAGCAGGTCTACGTCGGGTCCTGTTAAGACCCGGTAGAACCGCCCGTGTAGCTCCTTACTCTTCCATACGTCCCTACGGTCTTCAGTACCTAGCACCTTTGGTTTACGCCAGTTCTCGTTAGCCAAGGAAAGAGGTGTTAGGCCCTTGTCAACCATCACGACATCGCAATGAATGTCACACCCGTTCTGTAGAAAGTAATCTCTCAGACTGCACACTTCACGGTTGTGGAGGTTCTTGGCATTCAAAAAGCCTCGACCCCCCCACTTCCGCGGAATGTACAGTCTCATGACAGAAGATCGTGGGTGTAACATTCGATGCAATGTCAGTTGTTGACGGACTCGCCTATCCAGGGCGTCTAGTTCCGTTTGAGTCCACCTAAGTATGCCAAAGGAGTATAACAATAAAGGTATCACCCAACCGTTGAAAGCCCGCATTTTGTTACCACCGGACAAAGAACTGTTAAGAACTTTTGTCAGGCGGCCAAAAAAACGTTCTTTCACCGATTTCTTAATATCCTCTACCGCTATACCCAATGACTCTGACATACCTAGGTATTTGTATGTTTCGGTCTCGGAGAGAGATCTGAGAGTTATTATCTCAGAAAGTTGTAAATTCGGTGAATTTACAACCTTCCCCCGTTGTACATGCATAACCGCACACTTATCAACACCGAACTCCATCTTAATGGCATTACTAAAAACTTCCGTAGTTTTTAATAATGTCACTAAATCTTGGTGCTTCAATGTGAACAGTTTGAGGTCATCCATGTACATCAGGTGAGATATAACCTCACCCCCTCTACGAAACCGATAGCCTAGCCCTGAATCCTTCAGCAATGTGCTAAGTGGATTCAGTGCTAAACAAAACCACAATGGACTCAAACTGTCGCCCTGGAATATACCACGCTCGATCCTTATCAAGCCTTGCGGGTCAGAGGCGTGCCCACCACTACCTGGTTGACGAAGGACTGTGGTCCACTGCCCCATACACGAGACTAAGAAGGATTTAAGAGTCGGATTAATTTTATACAACTCTAAAATCCTCCTCAGCCATGAATGAGGCACCGAATCATAGGCCTTCTTGTAGTCAATCCAGGCAGTAGAGAGGGCGCCCCTACTCCGCTTGACTTGTTGGCTAATGGCCATATCAATGAGGAGTAGCTCCTTAGTGCCACGAGACCCAGCCCTACATCCATTCTGAGCGTTATCTAAGATATTATTAGATACTATGTGCGAGTTTATTTTACTTCTCAGAATAGATGTAAGGAGCTTGTAGATGGTAGGTAAGCAAGTGATGGGTCTATAGTTTTTAGGTTCCGTGGTACTACCTGATTTATGGAGCAGGAAGGTGATGCCAGTGGTCATGAAAGCGGGTAAGGAACCAGACTCGAGGGCTTCTTGATACTGTGTTGCCAAGCGTTCATGCGAGCTCTGAACCCACTTTATCCAAAAGTTGTGCAATCCATCCGGCCCAGGACTCTTCCAGTTCGGGGCCGTACGAATTGCACAACTAACGTCTTCGTAGTCTATGGTAATAGACTCCATGGGTTCGATGGTATTGCATTCACGCTCGACGACACGGATCCAGTCGCCCTCCGAATGTTCGACGGGCACCGACCATATGTCACGCCAGAATTGATTCATGGTGTGAGCATCTGGCAGTTGTCCGTCGCTCAAACGTTGTCCAGTTCCCTCCCACTCTCGGTACACCTTCCTTTGGTCACTTTGGAAGATGCGATTCTGCCAGTATCTATTTACACGCTCTCTATAACGACGGATACGGCTTGCCCATGCATACACTTTCTGTTTCAGAAAGTCAATACGTTCCGTGACATTGGCTAAGTATTGCTGGGGACGAATACCGGTCCCAGCAAATGCCTGAGTTCATGCAACACGACAAGCTGCAATCGCTCCACAGTAAAGAATCGAGTGAGTATCAAGCAAATCACTGCTAGTCCGTAAGTACGGTTCTAGCAATGCATTTAGGGCTCCCATCAACGCCAGATTTCGCTTATGCATTGGCAAGCGTGGTAGCCGCGGTCTAGAATTAGGTATAAACCTATACTGCGAGATCACATCTTCCAAAGTACTCCTCAATTGCTCGCTTACCTGGATAGACGTATCACTCGTATCATTTTCTGCGTTGAATGCGGGTTCCGCTAACGTCGCACTTGTAGCAACCGTCTGTGTCACAGGTGACGGTGCTCTCGTTGACACTGGAGCTGTACGAGTAGATAATACTTCCAGGCGTAGTCGATCAAGCACAGATTGATCCAACAACTTACATCGTTGGATAGCCCGCACTTGATCCGATAGCCGTTGGACGGCAACGGTCATTGTTGGTTCAAGAGCCTGAAACAAAGGAAGCATCCTTGAACGGTACGCAGTCAGGTTGGTTTCCCCATCTGTGGCCTCATAATATGCCCGCATGACGTTTTCATTGATGGATGAAGTCCATCGCATGCGGTGCACAATACCACCGGTAGTGGGGACCCTACTCGAAGCTGGCAGGCTTCGGGGCCCCAAACTGCTCGGCGGCCGGCCTCTCCCTCGCCGGCGTACAGGTGTTGGCGACGACGGCGGAGAGAAATACTCGTCACTTGAAGAGCTCGACGCCTCAGCGAGCACCTGTGTCAGCGATGTGCGGTCCGGTGCCTGCGAGGCGGAGTTTAGTGACGAGTCCGGGGGTGTTATTTGCGCATTTCTGCTTCTGGCTCTTGTTTGCATCTCACAATCACTTCATATTGTTTGACCATAATATTGAATGTGTTGTTGATATTTTTGAATTAATTGAATGACATGTGTCAAATCTTCGTTGCATATTTTGTAGACTATGTTTATTGTTCTAAAGTTCTAAAATATTATAAAATCCTTTATGTATTGACTTTTTGCTGATATTATTATGAAATCTGAAGTAATTGTATAAATTTAGGTAATAATATATGAATAAAAATATTAAAATATTTTAAGAATGAAAATGATGTCTGAGACGTTCAGAGTTGCCAGTTATTAATATTATTATTATTATTATGCAAATGATAAAACAAAAGCTTATTTACTGAAAATATGATACACCGTCTTCAATTTGCTTTTTTTTCGTAGTTTTTACACGTTTTTACAATACAGCACGGCATTGTGAAACGTGTTGTCGTTCAGTTGTCAAAATCAAGACTGGCGCGCGATTGTTTCTGTTTTAGCGTTTTGTTTCTCTTTTAGTTCGGACACTTTTGAGCGATGATCCGAAATCCATTGTATATAAAATCATTGGTCATAGTTGACATTGGACTGAGCATTATAAACATTACATTGTGGGTACATATAAATAAAATTAGCAATGAGTAGCTGCAAGATGAATTTGAATAAAATATCTCAGGAATATTAATTAGAAAGTGATATGTAGTGTTTAGTGTGAAAGAGCACCTTTGATGCTGCCATATATTGGGTGCAACCGGTCAAGATTTTAAATAATAAAGAAAATTGTGGAATGTACAAGCGAGTTTATTCAAAATGAAATATTTTGTTATTAATTATTCAATTTTTTTTTGGATCGCCATGAACGTTCTATTATAATGCATACCGGGTACGCGCTTACAAGGATAACCCCTATCTTACTTACCTATATACCTTATTTCAGGGAATCCCCGACTCCCAAATAATGACAGAACCGTACCTCCACCTGCGCTACCAAGGTACAGACTGTGCACTGATGGTAGCTCCTTTGGACCAACAATCCCCAACGGCCTGCAAACATGGAGACTTTTATACTGCGTTTGTTAATAGGTATGATACTTTTAGTATATAGTCCGAGACGTCCAGGACTTTAATTGGCTGTGCCATAGCGGCTGACACGTAAGATTTTGTTGCCTTTCGTCAACATTTCATCGCAAGGCAATGGGTTAAAATTTTTTACAAAATTACAATATAGCTGCTGCTTATTATTAAATTCAGTCGGCCATTTTGGACATAACGCATTATAAATGTACCCGGTGACGGCAATAGGCTTGCCTCCTATTACGTGGGACTAAAAATACTGGCAAATTGTAGGTGTATAATACACCTCTGCCTACCCCTTCGGAGATATAGGCGTGATGCGTGTGTATGATACTTGAATACCTCTTCAATTGTGCACCTATATTATTTATTTAAATGGCGTCACATTATTGAAGTGTCCTGTAAATGATCAAATTGTTTGACAAATTTAATTTTGCGAAATAATTAATTGATTGTATGCGGTCGTGTTTGATGTATGTATTGACGTTTTGTTTAACCAACATATTAGAACGTCTACTGTGGTTTCAATCAAAATACAAAGATATTTGACCTTAATTGAAACCGAGGGCTATGGTCTCATAATTTTCTATAAAAAAAATGCTACCGAGGATAAATTCTAACAGAATCAGGTACTTTTTTGCTTTGGCGCAAAAAAATATCAGCCTACTTGATCAGCTCACAAGCTAACCTCCAAGGGTCCTACAAATGAAACACTCCGGCAACTCGCTATCGGCTCGCTATAAAGATAATACTGTATAAAATGTTCAATGTAACATTCGATTCTCAGGTATATACGTAGGTTACACTATAAGTTTTGCGTAACTTAAAAAAACTACACGTTAAAACCAAAATATTGTTTATTGCTTTACAAAATACTCTCCTTTACATTTTAAACATTTTTTCATGCGATCGAACCATTTTTTAAAACAGGAGGACCACAGATCTGAAGGCATGTTTTCTACGTGCTGATTGAACGCTATCACTGCGAAAACGCGATCATTTTTTACCAACGTTTCTCGCCTGCCTCACTTTTGTTGGCATGTTCTCATTTTCAAACACCCATTCACAAGATTGCTGTTTTTTTCTCATACCAATCCCCAATAGTCCTCGAATTGTCTCATAGGTAATCCGCGGGTTTTCTTCAATTAACCGCTTAACAGTAGCCACATTATTTTCGTTGACAGCAGTCGAAGGCCGCCCTTCACGAAATTCGTTATGTAAAGAAACTCGACCCCTCTCAAATTCAGCAAACCATCGCCTCACGGTGCTCAAACAAGGTGCTTCTCTCCCAAAAGCATTTTGAAGACGAGCGGCACAGTCTTGCGGAGAGAGAGAGAACTTTTAATATCATAAAAAATCATCGCTCTAAAATCTTTTCGACTTAATTCCATTTTCGTTGCAAACGTAGAACTTTGTTGTGTGATAAAAAACAATTGACAAATGATCTCCCGCCAATTGTTTTTTTTTATTACTTAGAAGGTTGCAACGTTTAAAAAAATATAACATTCGAAATTCAAATAGTTTCGATTAGTTAGAAGTGCAAAACTTTTAGTGTGCCCCATGTATACTTCTGGCCGTTGTCAAACCATATCGCGATTAACATCTCCATCTATCGATAACATGAGTATGTCAAGTACTTATACTTTAGTAGGTAACGAAACCATAATGACTTCTACAACGCCCCCTACTTATAGTATAAAAATATCAACGCTGCCTTAACAGTACTTTCGTAATTTGCATCAGAAATGTATGAAATATAGATGATGGATTTTATTCTTTAGAAATGAATGCCAACTGTACGATACAAACCTATGTTTTAGATACAAGAACGAGTTCGGTTTCACCCTGTCGTCCCGTGACGTCATCGTGGATGACATCCGAGTGCGCGGCGTCGGACTTAGCGCTGTGCCTGAGACAGAGGCGCCGCCTAGCGGGCAAGGGGAGGTACCTGTACCCGAGAAGGTAACTATTGTCTATGGTAAACCTATAGCGTAATATCTGGTATCAGCCGCGCAAGATGACAATGGGATTGGCGGCCATGTTGGTGACGTCATAGTGACGTAGATTAATCTACAATACGGTTTTGTTTACGGCTTTTCAGCGATTGATGACGTCACGGTACGATTATTGTGACAAGGTTCTATCCCACTCAACATCGTGCGTTGTAAAAGCTGGTTGTACGATCAGTGCAAGCAACAACTGCAGCGTTGACATCGAGTGTGTGTGACTGTGTGTCATTACGTGTGTGCTGTGGGGACTAGAGATGAAACGGATATCCGGTAACTATCCGGTATCCGGCCTATCCGGCCTTGTTTTCACTATCCGGCCGGATACCGGATAGTAATACAGTATCCGGCCGGATACCGGATAGTAAAATTTAAAAAAATCTCATTTTACACAAGGCAAATCATACTCCAATAGGTTATGGACACCGTTTATTTTTATAATCGCACATCAAAAATGTTTGATTTATTAATTATTAGTTTAATACTCAAAATTAACAAGTGGCAAATTGTGATGAATAAATACCAAATTTTCCGCGTTTGTTGGTAAGAGGCGACTCCGCTTGGCTTCATATACCAGACCAGCTTCTGAAAATAGCCTTTCGCTGTAAACGCTACTGCCAGGTGCTGAAAGATAAATTCTAGCAAACCTTGACAACTGCGGGTACTGACTTAGATTAACTGACCACCAAATGTATGGGTCGTGATTGCGATCGATTCGAGATGTCTTTAAAAAAAAGTCAATCTCGTTAGCAATTGGATTTTGTTTTTCTTGATCGCGACTATCACTACTATTATCCTTTGCCACTTCATTGAAACAGTTCCAAAAAGTGTCATGAGCTTCACGTGTGAACTTGGATCCAGTTTCATCTTCTTTCATTCGTTTAGCAGGTGTTGAAGACGGCGATGATCTTTCACTGTCAGAAGAATATTCCTCGTAAGAGTTTTTTATATACTCTATCATGATTTTCTGTCGGTCCTTTTCAGTTTCAAGAACTCCTAAATAGTCTGACTTGAACCTTGGGTCTAAAAAGGTAGCAATTAGGTAATTTGGATTATTTCCTAAGGATTTAAAACGACTTTCCAATTCAGCTTTCAAAGAAGCTCTCATACGAGCTAAGTCTGGTGTTCTTTGTGCAGTCTCGTTTTTGTCTAAATACTTTTTTAATGCGGAAATATGCGGAATCGCCTCAGATATACAGGAAAGGCCAGAACTTGTAATTTTTGTTATTTCTTCAAATGGTTTTAGAAGATTTATGCACTGCTCCATTAGGCCCCATTGTTGTATCGTCAAATTAGTGAGTGTGGCATGTTCAGCGACATAAAGAGAGATAGCCCTTTTTTGTTCCAACAAGCGTTCTGCCATGTAGTAGGTAGAGTTCCACCTCGTGTTGATGTCCTGCACTAACTGATGGTGCGGTAAATGTAACTCTTTTTGAATTGCAAGCAATTTTTCTTGTGCTAAACCTGAATGGTTGAAATGAGTTACTAGACGTCTTCCAGTAGCAATCATGTCTAATACTTCAGCTTGGACCTTCATTGCCTCATTAACAACTCGCTGAAGCGAATGTATGAAACATCTAGCAGAATCATACTCTGCAACTCGAACTCCTTTCACCATATTAGCGCCACTATCATGGATTAGTAAATGAATTTTATTTCTATCAATATCCCAGCGAGCAGCAATAGCGTTCAGTTCGTTTGCTATATTTTCTCCAGTGTGTGATCCTGAAAACGGTTTCATAGCAAGAACGCCGTGTTGCAGCTGAAATTCCGGAGACAACCAATGGGCTGTGAAACTCAAGAAGCTTGAACTATTGTGCAGGCAGGTCCAAATGTCAGAAGTAACAGAAACTGAAATAGCTTTTGAAATGTTTGTTTTAATTTTGTCGTGAATTCTATTGTAGATATCGGGCACAATTTTTTGAGAAATATAAGTGCGACTTGGTAATTCATAACGAGGTAGCGCTTGTTCTAGAAGCCTTTTAAACCCGACCTTTTCTACGATACTGAACGGCTCGTTATCTAGAGCAATCATTTCTGAAATTAAATAATGATATTTCTTGGCTTTGGCATCATTTACATTCCAAAGTAATTTTCTTTCAAACGATTCCGACAGTGTTAGTTGTTTATCTGCTGATGATGAAGATGCACTTGTGCTGGGAACGGCATGTCCCGGAGCCATAACCGGCTTTGAACTTTCACCAGTTTTTTTTTTATTTATCAATTTAAACTCCTCTGGATGTTTGGACTTCAAATGATTACTCATGGCTGAAGTACCTAATGAATGACAAAAAAAATCATACTTTAAAATATTGTAGGTACCGTTCACAATGTGCATCAATAAAAAAAAAGTTGAAGTCATAAACTTCATTTATAAAATTGGTGAATGTCGTTTTATTTAAAGAATTTAAACTAATTTAAAGTAAGGCCGTAGTAGTAGGTACCTAATGAAAATAAAAATGAAATGACACATCGACCAAAATTTATTTATACTGGTAGGTACCTACTAAGTTTGTTTATTAACAAAATCAGTTTAAGTTTCTTCGTTTTCATATCTTTTCGTTCAATTGAAGCAAAAACATAACCTCTAAAACTTACGTACCTGCCTTTTTTCCTTCACCACCTCGAGAAATTTTAACCTGACACAATAAACATACCGCGTACTTGTTATCGTCACTGTTTAAATCAAAATATTGCCATATTGGCGATCGTGTTTTTGATGATGACATTTCTTGTTAATCTATCACAATTCAAACATAAAATCAAGACGGCAAGTGATAAACAATGAAATAAACAACAAACGAACTGAGAAACAAACACAACACGATACTGAATATATACACGAACTGACACGCGCGATAACACTCGAACGCACCCGAGTCGACCCGATCTCCGCTTTCGTGCGACCCGAATGCGCCTGAATATTTCCGATCTCGTTCACCGCGCCAATATTCAAATCAAACTGATCGCGTCAACGCAATAAAGGGCCGAATATCCGGCAGCCGGATATCCGGCGCTCCGGCCTAGTAGCTTGCCGAATATCCGGTTTCCGGTATCCGGCCAAACTACTATCCGTTTCATCTCTGGGCGACACTGCCTATACGTTGTACGGAAAGATTTTGACAGAAATACATAAAGGACGGGTCTTACAGTTGCGGCAGGCTTGTTTTTATAAATAATAAAATATATATATATATATATATATATATATTTCATGCAAATGTATGTAAATTGAAAAACGCGACGGACGGACAGACAAACAGACAGATATTTTTAGGACATTCTCACTCAACGTCATCTAGCCCAAATTAGGCTTACATAAGCTATGAGATCTAGACGACTGATGAAAATACTTGTATATTTATTATTACATACATATTACATATACACATATAAAATACCTAAACTCCGAAACAAACATTTTGTGGTTCACACAAATATCTGAATCCGGAATCGAACCTGGGACCTTAGGGACGGCAGTCGCATACACACGTTACCACGCTGACGAAATCGCAAGAATCCACTAGTTAAGACGGAGCGCAGCCGAGTCTTCCTCATACTTGGTCTCAATCGAAAAACTTTGTGCCACGATACCAGTCGCAATTTTAAACCTATCGACTTGAAATTTGGCATACAGATAGAACACATTAACGTGCTTTGCTCTATAGTTTTTGGTATATGTAGCCTATATAGTTTTTGAATTATCAAACATTAAAGTAACGTACCTTTCACAGTACAAAAAAAAATCGATTGTTGGATTTCGCGCGCCAAATTTAAAAATTCAAAACTTCAAATTATTTAACTATGGAACTTTTCATCCGATTGGTGTGATTTATTTATGCCGTAATGCAATTAACCTGTCTTTCACTCCTTCTTATTTATTTCGACGTTCTGGCGAACCGCCTGGTAATTATATATTTTCTATTCTTCTTCGCAGTCAGTGAAGGTATACTTCGAAGGTGGTTACCAAGATACAAATATTTACTTGTTGGAGAAATTGAAGCCTGAACAGACAGTATCAGGACCGGCCATCATTATGGACAGCCTGTCTACTATACTTGTGGAACCAGGTTCGAATACAACTAGTTAACTTATCATACTTAGAAATGGTAAATCATCAAAACTGAAATATCATCGGCAGTCAGGAACTGAACCCACGGCCTTTTCCTAACAAGAGGAATACTCTGACCACTGAGCTACGATGACCAATACCGATAACATCCAATCTTTGCTTCATATTATAATTTCTAGATCGCGCTATTAAGATTATCGTTGGAGCCACCTACCGGAATTCTGCCGAACTACGGTACCAGTGTATCATATTACAACGATATTTAAATATAAATTTGTAAGATGAATCCTTAACAAATCAGTTTATTTATTAAGCTCGTAATTATTGTTCCCGTCGCGTCACCCGTAATAACATCTAGCTTCCCAAATAATTATTTTAGAACGAATTTCATTTGCATACAATATGTAATAGTGAGTTAACCTTAAAAGATAGATATATGCTACTGCGGACTTATTGTTAGAACTTTTAAAGAGGAACAATTCTTTAGAACATTATTTTAATATGACCTTAACTGTTTGACCAGCGCACGCAACGGAAGGTCTTAAAAGAAATATTTTGTTCCCCGTTTTTGAAACATTTTACTGCTGCTCTGCTCCTATTCATCGTAGCGTGATGTTATATAGCATCTATAGCCTTCCTCGATAAATGTACTTCTCAACAAAATAAGAATTTTCCAAATTGAACCAGTACATCTTGAGATTAGCGCGTTCAAATAAATAAACTCTTCTGCTTTATAATATTAGTATAGATATTGATTTTAAAAGAGTCTGAATCAGACGTCTCTATAGCATTACTTTACAGTGGATTTGTTCAATATGAAAAAGCTATTATTTCTCTGTATAAACTTCCAGACTGTCGAGCAGATATCACCAAACTCGGTGATATTCGTATCACCATCGGGTCTGGTCAGCCGAAGAAGGTCACAACCGACTTGGACTCGATCCAGTTGAGCATATTCAGTCATCGCTTCATGTCTATTGCTGAGCAGATGGGCAGGTCAGAAACTTTCACTTACTTAATCGCTCATCAAGCTAGGTGGCCTCATTTGTGCACTGAGTTGGCACCAGATGGCAGCACTGACGCCCGTTCTATTTATCTCTGCCTTTTTTTTTTTCTTAAATTTTTAATAGTTATGTCTTTGTTTCTTTATTGTTATGGCAAGATTGTGTCCTTATCTGTGTACGTGGGACTAAAAAATCTTATTTTCCGAAAGTCCCGTTAAATTGCTGAGATAAAAGTATCCTATGAGTGTAGCTACATCATCATCATTCACAGAGCCTTTTCCCAACTCAGTTGGGGTCGGCTTTCCAGTCTAACTGCGATTCGGCTGAACTTCTATATTTTCCGGGAAGCGACTGCCATCTGACCTCCACAACCCATGGGCGATATCGAAGTTCTGTAGTTAGACCGCGAGGATATTTGATTTAGGGCTCCAACTACCCCTAACGACTTTCATAGATGTTTGTATGTCAACCGGGACCGACGGCTTAACATACCCTCCGAGGAGTCTCAATGTCTTATGAAATGTCACCTATCCTAAGACCGGCCTGAGTCGATGTTGCTTAACCTCGAATGTAGCTGAACATATCAGAAAGAATTTTCAAAAATCGATTCTGTAGTTATGAAGCCTATTCAATTCAAACAAATATTTATAATTATAGTATACTATAGTATTTATCTTTATATATTATAGTATAGTATAGATAAGGGTTGTTCCTCATAGAGTGCTCCAACGCACATCGATATCGGTGAACATAAAAGAGCGTCTAGACTTCTCGTGCGCGCTGTTCGGTGCGGACGGTGGGCTCGTGTCCAACGCGCCGCACATTCCCGTGCATTTGGGGGCCATGCAGGAGACTGTGCAGTACCAGGTGAGGATTTTTAGGGCTTCCCACTACGTCCATTGCCGGGCGCCCCATACACACTCGGATGAAAACATTGTGGCGCCGAAAATTGACTTTTGACATACATACATACATATGGTCCCGCCTCTTTCCCATGAGGGTAGGCATAGATTATGGAATTCCACTTGCTACGATCCTGGCATACTTCTTTCGCTTCTTCCAGTTTCATAACTATCTTCATGCACGCTCTCCGGTTCTGGGTGCTCTTGACCTGGCCTTTGGTCAAAACATCTCCGATTTGGTCGAAGTACGTTCGCCTAAGTCGACCCTTACCTGTCTGTCCATTCACGCCCGCCTTATGTATCTGTTTCGTCAATCTCCTTTCATCCATCCTTTCTACGTGCCCGAACCATCTAAGCATCCCTTTTTCTATATTACTCACTACATCTTCTGATACACCGCAACGTTCTCGTATCACGCTGTTCCTCACTTTCTCAACCAATGTCACCCCAGCCATACTTTTTTTGACCTTTTTTGACATATACAGTAGATTTCAAAAAAACCGCGCAGGTAAGTTACTCTCCTAGAGTCGATATAGACGTAGGGCATATCAACATCGATCGGCTCTACCAAAATATTAATTAAAATTAATTATTTTTTTGAAGGGGCGAGTCTATTGTCTGATACACCAATAGGCTCGCCCCCTCACAAAATGTTGGTGTGTCATTTATCTCTGCTTGCTCGCTCGAGGATATAGGCGTGATTATATATTTTTAGATGAAAGTCCGCGGCGATTCTCTTAAGGCCGGTGATGTTCTTCTTGCGAACCATCCAAAGGCAGGAGGATCACATCTACCTGATCTGACTGTTATCACTCCTGTCTTCCACAAGTAAGTCGCAGTTTTTTTACTACTTCTGTACAGCAGGACCCGGGTTAGACCCCCGGGTTGGGTGACATTTTTGTACGATCTACAAATATTTGTTTCAAAGTTTGGCTAGCTTCTCAGGGCAACTATCTCTCTATAATACGGATATATAGAGCGCTGATAACCGGTCTGAACCACTAACAACCACTCTGCACGTCAGAACAGTCAAACAGTAACGTCACTACAGCTTCCCAGTTTAAATTGCTGTGAAAAAAAAATGGAACTAATTATTGTTCTGAGATCTTGTTTTTGACGTGTTTTAAGGTACGGGCAAACTCGTCCTTCACATGCGACATATAACACGCATTATGACATCTGAACCGGATCTGGCCTATATAATGTGTATGGTAACGAACACACTGGTCATTCACCACGCTGTCTCACGCGTCCCCGCGTCAGACTCGCGTGTTCCCATACTATTGGAACGCAAACATATATTGGGCAACCTATATCAGAACCGTATTCGCCACGATGACAACGGGTGACACTCGCCCTCTATATAATATAGAAACTTAATGGGTAGCTTACATTTGACGTCTACATTTCGAAACAGCAAATTTTCTTTCGGCTGTATGCGTGTTCCGAGCTAGCGGCCACATTTTTTAACGATCGCTACGAAACTAGGTACATGTGTTTATTCTTAACAAAATGCATAATATAATAATGGTACGCACGAAACAGCGACATCCACACGGACCTTAACATGGATGACATAGATACTGTTATACGAAAATATACTGAAGCTCACCACAATAGACTTCACCATCACGTGAACGTCGAGGCTATACAGCTGCTCAAACAGCGGATCAAACCGTTCGAGTTAGTTTAGTGTTATAGTGACGAACTAATTAAGTACTGCGATAAGAACAAAGTGTTTTCGCCTTAACAGACTCTAAGTAAAGTGTTATTGGACACGTTCTTAGTTATTGTTTACATAGCATTTTTTATTTTTATTTTTATATATTTATTTATTGGTTTCAGAAAATAAAAACATTAACATTAATTTGTGATTAGATTAGGAAACTCCGCTCTTCCATAACTAGGTATAAAAAAGAAAAAAAACTAACTAAATTTGTAACTATCTTAGGTACTATTTGTAACTTAAACTCATGCAGATAAACATCAAGTCTTCTATTGTGTTTATGTCTGTTGTGTGTCTATGTGTGTGGTGTGTGTGTGTGTGTGTGTATGCGCGTGTGTGTGTTTATGTATGTGTATGCGTGTGTGTGTATGTGAATGTCTGTGTGTGGGTTAGAGTTAAGTAATGTCTTGTAGGTATTTTTCAGTAGCTTCATAGGTCAGTGGTTTTAACCAAGTTGTTACAATTTTCTTACATTCATTCAAATGTTTATTATAAATGTAAGTTTCTTTATTTATTATATTATATAATTTAGCAGCGCGTTTAGAGTATTGTCTGTTAGCCAATGTGGTTTTGGTTACTGGTATTTCAATATCTTTCCGTCTTTTTAAAATCACGTCAGGATTATAGGATAGCGTTCTGTTTTTTTTTAAATAATTTTACTAATATATAATTTTCTAACAGAGAATAGGCCACTGATCTCATAGAGGATATCGGTTGGGAATCTGTTCTTTTTGAAGTACATAGTTTTTATTAAAGCTCGTTGTCCTCGCTCCACGTCCATAAGTTTAGTTTCAGCAGCACCACCCCATACTGAAATACAATAACCTAGTACTGATTGTTTGTGCAAGAGCAATATAAAACAACCAGGTTCACTCACCGACGCGGGATATAACCGTACCCCAACAACGCGGGATTTTCCTCCCGACCAAACCCCCGAAGAGGTCACACAGGTGGCTAAAGTCCGCCGGGCGCCACTAGAAAATTCCCTGTGTGCTCACCAGAGGAGCTCGGCAATGTCAATGGATTTAAAAAAAAATGGGATTGAGCCTATTGTATCGCTTTCGAGTACTTCGGGTTTATTTGTCAGATCTTTATCCGTCTGTCAGAAAGCGCACCGCGTGTAGTAGCATATTAGGTCAAAATAAGTTACTCATTGGTCAATAGGCTCGATTGTAATATAATTAAGGTATTGTTTTAAAACTTTACTTTAATATATTAAAAAAATCCTAATAAAATAAACCAATTCCTAAAATATTATTTCGACTTCAATTAAACCTCCAGATCCCACAACCGCCCAATATTCTTCGTGGCATCTCGCGGCCACCACGCGGACATTGGGGGTTTGACCCCGGGTTCTATGCCTCCCCACTCTGTGAGCCTCGCCCAGGAAGGAGCTGCCTTCAAGTCCATGTTGTTGGTAGACGGGGGCAACTTCAAAGAGAAAGAACTTACTGAAGGTACGTATGATATGACTGCTTCGGTGGCGTCGATTTTGAGTTTTGCAATAATCACGGAATCGAAAAAAGTGCTTTTCTGACAATTTTTAATAAAAATATGTACATACGGAAAGCTACACAACCTGCCCGTTCGGCTGTTTATCACGAATGTGTATTTTAATAGTGGGTCAGCTGACGGGGAAATTCATTGACATAACTTTTCCAGGGCCGGATAAAGGATTGAAAAACTGCCAAAAAAATATTATTTATACTTTCGATAGTCCAGTCCAACGTTAGCGGGTAGCTGCAAGATGAATTTGAATAAAATATCTCAGGAATATTAATTAGAAAGTGATATGTAGTGTTTAGTGTGAAAGAGCACCTTTGATAAACATAAAAACATAACATAGCATCACGCCTTTTTCCCGAAGGGGTAGGCAGAGGTGTGCAAACACACCCACATCTCGCCAGCTATGTTAGGTCCCATGTAATAGGGGGCGAGCCTATTGCCATTTACCGGGCACAAGTTCCAGACTCTGGGATAATTATCTGGGTAAAATTCTAAAGAGAATTATACATTATCCACCAGACCCGGGAATCGAACCTGAGACCTCGAGCGTGGCAGTCCGTACATAGTACCATTGTGCCACCTTTGATGCTGCCATATATTGGGTGCAACCGGTCAGGATTTTAAATAATAAAGAAAATTGTGGAATGTACAAGCGAGTTTATTCAAAATATGAAATTATGCAAAAGATATTAGAATATAATTTTGACTCAAACAGTAACATAATTATTTTCTGCTCAAACAGGGGTAAAATTAACAAAAATGAACTATCCCTATACTTTGACAAAATGCAAAACTTAAATGTTGAACATGTAGTAATGTTTACATTACCATACATAAAAGGTGTGCCAGACGTGGAAAATTCTCTTAGATATAAGATAAATTTACAACTCAATTTAACTAGCCAATATAATAATAAATTCCATGTAATTGACTTTAATTCTGTTTTTAAGAGAACTGTATATAAATACAATTTGTCAACTTCTGACAGTAACTTTAACAATAACAAACATATTGTTTATGTAAACAAAGGTAGGTATTTTCTACCAAAGCATTATAAGAGACAAATAGCAAGTTTGCTATTCAATTATTTTTACACTTCAGCCAAGAACTTGGCTGACAAAACTGCTTTTATTGAGCAATGTAGATTTAGTGTTAAGACTTTGGAATCTGTTCCAAGTAATTTAAATTAAGTTCTACGACAACAGAGGCAATATTACCCTTTAGCAGACATAGTCAATTAATTGAATTAAATTTAGTTACAAATATTAATTATGTTAAAAAATGCCCTCCAAATCAAACCAAATCAAAAAATGTAAATTATATCAACATAGGGCATCAAAATATTGGTTGTTTAACACATGGCAAAGAGTTAGAGTTGGAACTGTTAATGAATTCAGATAATATTGATATTTTTTGTATTACAGAACATATGCGTAAGCCGTATGAGCTCTTGTTCAATTTCAGTAATCACCGGGTTGGTAGTGCATTCTGCAGGGTGACCACAGTACGGGGGGGATCTTTGATTTTATTAAATAAACAACTTAAATTTAAAGAACGGAAAGATATTGTGTCTCTTTCTCTAGAGTGTAAAGTCGAACTGTCGTGCGTGGAAATGGAGCAATTCATAGTAGTATGCGTGTATAAACCTGGAACCTCACCCTTTTGCGAATTTGAGGAACTTATTGACAAAGTTCTATGTAAACTTGGAAAAACTAATAAGTACCTAATAGTATGTGGTGATTTTAATGTCGATTTACTTGTTAATACGCCTATGAGTTATAATATTTAAAATTTATTTAAATCACACAATCTTACAAACTTATTTTTGGAGCCTACTAGATATTGTAATACAATAGCCACTTGCCTGGATAATATATACAGCGATATGTTGCCAGAAAGTAAAAGTATTATAAAAAAGCTAGATTCAGACCATTGTGGGCAAATAGCATCTTTTAAAATCACTAAAGAAAAAGTTATAAAACGTAAAATATTATGTAGACCAATAACTGGTGACCGCTTGGAACGTATGAGGGTTGGACTTTGCAATAAAATTCCATTCTTAGACACTGGCTTAGATCCAAATGTAATGTATAAATTATTTTTTGATTCTTTTTACAACGAGTTCAACTCCATATTCAAGTCTAAGGAGGTCATGATTAGTGATAGTCCTACTTTCAGTGAATGGGCCACTGAGGGTATACACAAAAGTAGACAAAAACTTTATGAACTATACTCAGAAAGAGAGCTTAATAGATCAGTTGAATTTCTAGATTATGTTAAAACTTATTCAAAAAAGTTTAAAGCAGATTGTTTAGCAGCTAAATCAAAATATATAAGTGATAAAATTCTCAATAGTGCAGACAAAGTTAAATCTACTTGGAAAATTATAAACGCTGAAAGAGGTCAACAAAAATTAAATGATAATCATTTTAAACTTAATATAAATGGTAAAATAACTACATCAGACTTCGAGGTCGCTAACGAATTTGAAAATTTTTTCTCCCGAATTCCTGTAGATTTGACAAAAACCCTAGGCTCTTCAACCCCCATTGCTGAATCTTTGTTAAAAGCAAACGTTCCTTGTTGTAACGTTATATTTAAATTCAGTAAAGTTAACATAAACACTATCTTAAAAACTTTTAAATCTTTAAATATCAAGAAAACAGCTGACCTCTGGGGCATCTCTGTGTATTTAGTAAATTCTTTTATTGAAATGGTTGCTCCTGAACTAGTAATAATATTTAATAATTGTGTTGATAGTGGTGTGTTCCCTGATTTAATGAAATCTAGTAAATTAATTCCCCTGTTTAAATCGGGTAGTACTTCAGATCCGTCCAATTTCCGTCCCATTTCTGTACTACCTACATTTAGTAAAATTTTTGAAAAAATTATGCTTAATCAAATGCAAAATCACTTTAACGTTAATAAACTATTACATACAAAACAATTCGGTTTCACTCGTGGTCGGTCCACCACTGATGCCGGTATTAAATTATTAGAGTGTATATACAGGGCCTGGGATGAGTCATATGATGCTTATGGTGTATTCTGTGACTTATCTAAGGCCTTCGATTGCGTTCAGCACCAGACTTTAATTAAGAAACTTGATCATTACGGAATCCGGGGGACGGCCTTGAATTTCGTCAATTCTTACTTAAGTGATAGGGTCCAGAAAGTAGTGATCAATGGTAAACAGTCACCTGGTTCTCCTGTAGCAATGGGGGTACCGCAGGGTTCAATTTTGGGACCTTTTCTTTTTCTAGTATATATTAATGATCTCCCTCACCTCATAAGAGACGACCACGAGGTAGTTTTGTTTGCTGATGACACTTCTTTAATATTTAAAGTTAAACGTGGACAGCGCGAACTTGTAGATGTAAACATTGCCCTCTCTAGGATAGTCCACTGGTTTTGTGCTAATAATTTATTATTAAATGAAAATAAAACTAAATGTGTAAGATTCACCTTACCTAATGTAAGACTTGTTAAAACCAGTGTTAAGGTTAGGGATGATATAATAGAATTGGTCGATGACACTGTCTTTCTGGGCATAACGTTAGACTCCAAATTGCAATGGGGGCCTCATATCGGGAAAATTTCGGCCAGGCTTAGTTCAGCAGCCTATGCTGTCAAAAAGATCCGACAACTTACAGACATTAAAACGGCGCGTCTTGTCTACTTCAGCTACTTCCACAGTATCATGACATATGGCATACTACTGTGGGGTAACGCTGCCGATATTGAATGCATCTTTGTGTTGCAGAAGAGGGCTATCCGGACTATCTATGGAATGGGGTCTCGGGAGTCATTAAGAGATAAGTTTAAGCATATTAACATCCTTACAGTGTATTCACAGTATATTTATGAAATTTTATTGTATACCCACAAGAACAAAAGTAAATTTGTGAAAAATAGTGATAATCATAATCTAAACTTAAGAAATAAGGATAAACTGGCTGTTCCTAAATTTAGGCTTCATAAAGTGAGTAATTCTTTTGCGGGGAACTTTATTCGAATGTACAATACATTGCCAACCGAAATAGCAAATTTATCTGTCAATAAATTTAAAAAACTAATAAAAAGTAAATTGTGCCATAAAGCTTATTATAGTATTAATGATTTCTTAGATGACAAGGCGGCCTGGTTGTAACAACGTAACGAATTGCTCCTTTCTAAATAACTCTGTATTAGATTTAAGATGAAATATTTTGAAAAAAGCCGAGCTGAGTTTCTTGAGGGCTCTTCTCAGTCTCGTTGCATTTTGGAACCCTCGGTAGAGTCACACCAACTTCTGACGAATCTAAATAATTTTCTGAAAATTTCAAAGATAATAAACGTTATTTTATTTATTTTTATTTTTTATATTTTATGTGCCAAAATAATGTTCTTAATTTTTTTCAACCGCCATCATCATCATCATTCACCGAGCCTTTTCCCAACTCAGTTGATATTTTCCGTGAAGCGACTGCCATCTGACCTTCACAACCCATTGGCGATATCGAAGTTCTGTAGTTAGACCGGTCGGATTTTTAATTTAGGGCACCAACTACCCCTAACGACTGCCATAGATGATCGTATGACAACCGGGACCGACGGCTTATCGTGCTCTCCGAGGCACGGAGGGGTCTCAATGTCTTAAGAAATGGTCACCCATCCTAAGACCAAGCAACATCGACTCAGGCCGAGTCGATGTTGCTTAACCTTTGCAATGGGTTAACATTGTCGGTTACCACTAAACCACGAGCCCCTCTTTCAACCGCCAATACGATTTTATTTTATTTTTGTAATCAAAAAGATTCCTCAAAGAATGCGCAAGCATAAACGCTATATGTACTCGTGAAAAATTTTTTTTTTTAGTTGTACTAGTACGATATTTTTTTTTTATGTGTAGCTTTTTTTATTTATCAGAACTGATGAGACCCAGCTTGGAGCCAGGCTGCTCTGGTACAAGGAACTTGGCTGATAACCTGTCAGATTTGAAGGCACAAGTCGCGGCCAATCAAAGGGTAAGAAAGTCATGGGGTAAATAACTACTTCGGTGAAGTGGTCGGTAGTGCATTCGGTTTCGACGACAGTCTCGGGTTCGATCCGAATCCAATATTAGTGTGATCCACATATATTTGTTGCGGAGTTTGAGTGTTTTTTTTAGATTTTTTTTATAAATATTTTTGGACATTCTCACACAATTATATATTTCTAAATATGTACGTAGAATACGCTCAAACTGCGCGAAAAACATTTGTGGATAACACAAATATTTGATTCGACCCGGGAATCGAACCTGAGACACCGGAGTGCCAATGAATTACTGACCACGCCACCGAAGCAGTCGGTCAGTTTATTAATATGTCAATAATATTTAGAAATACATATAGGTATGTATGTTTATCAGTTGTCTAGATCTCATAATACAAGCTTATAGCTTAGTTTGGACTAGATGACGTTGTGTGAGAATGTCCGATATATTTATTTATTTATTTCAGGGTATCCAGTTAGTTGGTGAACTGATTGATGAATATGGTTTAGACGTTGTGCAAGCTTACATGACGCATATACAGAAAAACGCAGAACTTGCTGTCAGAGATATGCTGAAGGTAGATACAATATTTATTGTTTAAGCCGCGCAAGATGACAATGGGATTGGCGGCCATGTTGGTGACGTCATAGTGACGTTGATTAACCTACACTGTTTGTTTTCCGTACTTTTCGTTGTTTGATGACGTCACGGAGCGGTTATTGTGACAAGGTTCTATCCCACTTACATCGTACGTGGCTCTTCGGGAATATAGTTGTGATGTACGTTTGTCTGTCTTAGCTAGCAGATATTTAACTGGCGAATTGTGGCTCTGTCTGTTTGTTGTTCCGGCTTATCTTTGAAACGGCTAATCAGGTTTTTAACGGGACATTCACTTGCAGATAACTGATGTTATTAGAGGGACTTAGGCTACTTTTTATCATAGAAATATGTTGTTGGGAATATGGGAATTGGAAGCTATACAGGGTGTAACATTGATATGGGTCAGTGAGGGAAAGTCTGAAAATATAAGACTTACGAAGATCTGTTCTTATTAACCATGTCATTTTAGTAAAATAAAAAAAAATCTACAGCTTGGTGATGATTGTAAATTGAGGGGTGCATGTGACATGGTGCTCAATCCTGTTCAAAAAATAACTTCGCTTTTTACAATTTTACGTATAACGTTGTATTGAAAAACCTACTAAAATAAACTAAAAGATATTAAAACAATGCATTTTATTAATTTTAGACATCATGTTTCTCAGTATTATTTACTACTGAAGACCTAATCGACCGAATCGATATTTAAATAAAAATTGTGAAAGTTTTTTTCAAGATGTCCCGGTTCGATTCCCGCGCTGAGTTCAAGTTTCTTTTTTAATCTGTGAATGCAGTTTTTATTTTTACTAAAATCGATGACATGGTTCCTAAGAACAGATCTTAATAAGTCTTATAGTTTCAGACTTTCCCTCACTGACCCATATGAATGTTACACCCTGTTGAACTATTCCACACAGGCTAAGTCGCGTCCGCTAGTGGATAATAAAATACAACGCCATCTACCTACAGTACCCGGCAATAAATATTGCACATCGACCTTTGGAGAGAGACAATCGGCTAATTTCGGCTTCGTAGAGCGTTATCTCTGTCGCACACTACCTATGTGACGTTTTGTCAGTCATAATGTGAACATGTTTTTTTTTATTTTACCCGAACCTAAGGCCAACATTTATAGAAAAATTGGTGTATTTTATACAAAGAATAAAAAGAATTATTAAAAGAAGCAAATCATAATTGTTTTAACAGCTCCTAATAGATACCGGACTGTTTGTATTTCGTGCGACAGAGATAATGCTCTACGAAGCCGAAATTAGCCGATTGTCTCTTTCCAAAGGTCGATGTGCAATATTTATCGCCGGGTACTGTACTATGTATTTAAACATTTTTTTTTATAGGAAATAGCAAAGAACGCCCTAGTCAAAACTGGGTCAGCTGTTCTGAAAGCCACAGAGTACATGGATAACGGCACTCCCATCAACCTAACGGTAACTTTGGACAAGGAGCTAGGCAGTGCTATATGCGATTTTACGTAAGGAAATTATTAATAAATAAAAAATTAGGGTTCCGTACCCAAAGGGTAAAACGGGTCTGTCTTGGGCTGTATCTCATGAACCGTGATAGTTACAAAGTTGAAATTACTCGACTTGACTTAATTGACATTGAAACAGATGATGTATTTGCCTCTCTGTTGCTCTCTGTGCCGCTATAACAACAAATACTAAAAAAAAACAAAATATAATAAATATTTAAGGGGGCTCCCATACAACAGACGTGATATTTTGCCGTTTTGGTTCTCACTCTGTAATTCATACCAAAACTCGCAACAGCCAGAACAGACTCTGATGTTACATATAAGCCGCGCAAGATGACAATGGGATTGGCGGCCATGTTGGTGACGTCATAGTGACGTTGATTAACTTACAATACTGTTTTGGTATCCGTACTTTTCAGTGATAAATGACGTCACGGAGCGGTTATTGTGACAAGGTTCCATCCCACTCTCATCGTGCGCGCCTTATACCACTAAATTTAATATCTGCAGTATTTTTATATATATATATATGTATATAATTCCAGTGGTACAGGTGTAGAGGTATGGGGTAACCTAAACGCTCCTCGCGCCATCTCTCTGTCCGCGCTCATCTACTGTCTGAGGTGTATGGTGGGACATGATGTACCTTTGAATCAGGTCAGATATAATACTTCTACATAATATGTAGATTTATGTTATAGATTTATTTTTTTACTATTGCTGGTTGTATTGTATTTGTACTGATTTTTTATTGATGCTATAACTATCAATCTCCTATCTACGACCCATTTAGTTGAGGTAACTCTAATTTTACTTTTCATTATGATGAAGACACTAATCTGCACACACAAAAATCGTATAAAAATAAAAATTAGAACAAAAATAAACGAAAAGGATAGGCCAGGCATTTTTTTTTTCAAAAAATATTCAAAGCCTTATTACTTGAAAAAGGTTAGGTTGGGGGGCAGGGGTCCAAGGTGAAATTTGTCAGAAATGGTGGGAACTACCACCCCTGAACGGGGTTCACACGACTTACCAGGTAACCCTGTATATATGTATATGTATGCATATAGCGGCTGGCACGTAAGATTTTGTTGCCTTTAATCAACATTTCATCGCAAGGCGCAACGGGTTTAATTTTTTTTTCTAAATTACTATATTGCTGCTACTTTTTATTAAATTCATTCGGCCATTTTGGACATTATCCATTAAATGTGTGCCCGGTGACGGCAATAGGCTTGCCCCCTATTATTGTGGGTGTGTAATGCACCTCTGCCTACCCCTTCGGGGATATAGGCGTGATATGTGTGTGTGTGTATGTGTAGATCGTAAAACTATGATTTCGAACCGACGACAGTTTTCTTATTAAAGGAATAATCTGTACACTTAATAATAAAAAAATCTGCCACTGACTGTACTTATAACACTAAACCTATGGTATGTGCCCCAGGGTTGTTTAAACCCAGTGAAGGTGATCATCCCCCCGGAGTCGATCCTGGACCCGTCAGAAGGAGCGGCCGTAGTGGGAGGGAACGTACTCACCTCGCAACGGATCGTCGATGTTGTGCTCAAGGCTTTCCAGGTACACCATGGATATATATATATCTAGTGGTACCCCATATGGAGTAGTAGACCTCGCAAACATTAAAAACACTATTTTTTTTTTTTTTTTGTATTTATTTGGGTAAACAAACAACATCACAATAAAGAATTTCTTACAGTCTACATATCACATCAATATAAATGATTGTGACATCCACACCGTTTACCACATATAAAATATTTAAGGCTAAGAGTTTAGTGTCCAACAAAATAGCAATACATTCAGCAATAACACTATAGATATGTGATGTACCAAACCAATTTTATAAAATTATGTATATAAAATAAAATATTGTACACATTATTCACATATGACAACGAACTAAAATATGAAACGGAGATCAATGTGCATCACGTAGTCCCTCAATAACCAAATTTCTATAAGCACCGACGTTTACCCCAAACATATCAATATGCCCAAAATTAACATTATAAGACCCCATCAGATGATACAAAGGTGCCCGTTTGCCCGCATTAGTGCGGATTCTATGAGTAGCAAAAAACGGATATGTACGACAGCTCCGAACATGCAGGTTACGAGGTACACAATAATTAATAGCGTTTACAATGTCAATACAGTCATTTGGACTTTTCCCCCCAATTAATAAAGATCACGATGAAAAATTATTCAAAAACCATTTTTTAATTTTATGATAGTATGTATTGTCTCGGTTAAACTCTTAACTGGTACTATAACTGGCAGGTAACTGATGTTATAAGAAGTAACTTAGTCTACTTTTTATCCCGGGAATTTGAATAAAGAAAACTATTACACTAGTCCGCTAAATTACTATATTTAGCGGGAAGACCACGTTTCCACGAGCGTTAAAAAATCGCGACGTCTTTTTAACGCCAGCTTAAAATACAACACTGCGCTGAAAAATCCGTCGTTTTAAATCTGCTGCCGTGTGAATAAATACTAGGCAATGCATTTGATCTATTCCGATGTATTTTAAACGGGCGTTAAAAAATCGCTCGTGGAATCGGCAATAGTGCTTTTTGATTTTAATTTACATAAGATTTGTAATATTTGGCACCAATATTTTACCAATCTTAACGCTTTTCTCTCTAAATACCTGTCCATCCTAAGGTTGCCTGTAAGATATTACTTTTAGCGATAAGGCTGCCCTTTGTACATTCTGTATCTGTGGTATCCTATGATTTTTAAATGGTGTACAATAAAGTTTCTAATTCTAATAAGACTTATAACGATTTGGCAGGTGTGTGCCGCGTCACAAGGCTGCATGAACAACTTGACGTTGGGTGAAAAGGATTGGGGATATTATGAAACTGTCGCCGGAGGGAGTGGAGCTGTGAGTACATTATGTAAAAATTCTATAATTAGAAATTATAAATTACAAAAACGAATGTTATCGAAAGGAAAAAAACCTGCGTCATTACCGTAACAGGGGGAATGCATGGAGGTATTATAGAGAGCTATAACCATTGAGCTACAATGATGGTCAACTACGAGTATATCTATACAACTATTATAAAGAGGAAAGATTTGTATGTTTGTAATGAATAAACTCGAAAACTACTGTGCCGATTTCAAAAATTCTTTCACCATTGGAAAGCTACATTCACCTTGAGTAACATAGGCTATTTTTTTATCCCGGTAATGTGTTCCCACGGGAACCGGGAACGAGTAAACTAAATCACGCGGGCGGAGCTGCGGTGCGATCAGGTAGAAGCAAACTCATTGTTATCAGTCAGTATATTCCTAGGACGGAAACAAATCGACCAAGTGCGTATCGGGCCAAGCATAGAATAGGGTTCTGTAGTCATGCATAATAATAGCCTCTAGAACTGATGAACTAAAACAGTTTATTGACTTATTTATTTTCTGATTATTTTATTAAACTTTTTTTCCTTTTTAACATGGTCTACCATTATGAGTTTTTTTTGACGGAAAGTCTAGGACGGACAGACGGACGGACATGACGAAACCATTAGGGTTCTGAGACTTGAACTACGTAACCATAAAAAAGCTTTCGTGACAGTTTTTTTTAATATCCTCGTATTATTTAAATACTTGACTACCCTCCAGGGTCCCGGTTGGCACGGTTCAGGAGGTGTGCACACACACATGACGAACACACGCATCACGGACGTAGAGATAGTGGAAAGAAGATACCCCATGC
Source organism: Nudaria mundana (assembly GCA_963556515.1). Taxonomy (NCBI): domain Eukaryota; kingdom Metazoa; phylum Arthropoda; class Insecta; order Lepidoptera; family Erebidae; genus Nudaria; species Nudaria mundana. Next base: position 11,020,653 of record OY748310.1, on the reverse strand, counting down.
TCGTCACTAAGTTCTCGCTCAGACCTCACTCCGGTGGAAAAGGTAACACACACATATCACGCCTATATCCCCGAAAGGGTAGGCAGATGTGCATTATACACCCACAATTTGCCAGTATGTTTAGCCCCACGTAATAGAGGGCAAGCCTATTGCCGTTACCGGGCACACACATAATGGGTTGTTTCCAAAATGGCCGAATGAGGTTAATAAAAAGTAGTAGCTATATTTTAATTTTGAAAAAAATATTAAAACCCGTTGCCTTGAGATATAATGTTGATGAAAGGCAACAAACCTTAAAAATACCATGATATTTGTAATTATTACCATTGTATGTATGTATGTATTATAAATGTAGTCCGAGACGCCTAGGACTTTAATAGCCATAGCCATCAACATTTCATCACAAGGCAACGGGTTACAATTTTTCTTTCAAAATTACAAAATTAAATTCATTCGGCCATCCCCCCCACCCCCTCTTGGTAAAAGCTCAAGGTGATAAAAGAAATGTCATGTCGCATAGATCTTTAAAACTACGCAACGGATTTTGATGCGGTTTTCACCAATGGTTAGAGTGGTATATATCAGCTAGTATTATTATAAATCTATATGATATTAATCGTTGTCAGGTCGTTGGTCCGGCGGAGATGGCATATCTCGTGAACTAGTGTTCCGCCGCAACGTGCAACTGTCCGTACTCACGGAGAGACGAGCCTTCCAACCTTACGGGATGAACGGTAACTATACGTCTATATATAAGCCGCGCAAGATGACAATGGGATTGGCGGCCATGTTGGTGACGTCATAGTGACGTTGATTAACTGATGAAAAGTGATTGATGACGTCACGGAGCGGTTATTGTGACAAGGTTCTATCCCGGTTTATACATATTATCACGCCGATATCCCCGAGCTGGTAGGCAGAGGTACATTATACACACACAATTTGTTAGTAGCTTTGTTGGTCCAATGTAATAGACTGCCTCGGTGGCGCAGTGGTATGAGTATGCGACTGCCGTCCCTGAGGTCCCAGGTTCGATTGCGGGTCGAATCAAATTATTTGTGTGATCCACAAATGTTTGTTTCGGAGTTTGGGTGTTTTCTATGTTTAATATGTATGTATTTAGAAATATGTAAGTATGTTTATCAGTTCCATCTAGATCCCATAACACAAGCTTATATTAGTTTAATTTGGACTAGATGACGACGTGTTAGAATGTCCAAAATATATATATATAGATTTACCGGGCACTATTGAAAATTCATAACCACTCTTATTCTAATCAAACTTCCGACAGCCAGGACAGTTGTTACACACGACAAATGCCACTTAGAAAAGAAAGAAAGAATATTTTTTATTTTTGCATCACACAACTTTACATCCAACGTTAACAAAGAAAAGATAACTTCACTGTGGACATGATGGCCACAAACGTAAAATTGACGTAAGTGACACGATCGTGCAATGAGTTTGCTTAAACTATTCCTAGGTCCTAAATCAAAATTCGGTTTCGAACAAAACCTGTTCCTGAGAATGCTTGATTTTTGAGTGAAAATATCATGAAAATCGGTTGTTGAAATATTTTTGGTCAATAACTTTTTTTGAGAGGGTCCTAAATCAAAATTCGGTTTCGAACAAAATCTGTTCCTGAGAATGCAGGATTTTTGAGTGAAAAAATCATGAAAATCGGTTGTTGACATATTTTTGGTCAATAACTTTTGTTGAGAGGGTCCTAAATCAAAATTCGGTTTCGAACAAAACCTGTTCCTGAGAATGCTTGATTTTTGAGTGAAAATATCATGAAAATCGGTTGTTGAAATATTTTTGGTCAATAACTTTTTTTGAGAGGGTCCTAAATCAAAATTCGGTTTCGAACAAAACCTGTTCCTGAGAATGCTTGATTTTTGAGTGAAAAAATCATGAAAATCGATTGGGTAGTTGTCGAGAAACAATTTCACATCGAGTTGCATTTGAGTCACCTGATATGGAGCTCCGCTCGCTTCGCTCAATAAATAAAAATACCTACAATCTTAGTAGTCCGAGCATAGGCATATTATACCCCTCTTTTGGCTTTTCTTAGTTAATGAATACTTGTCAGAGTGGTTGCGGTTGTTAATGGACTAGAATGACCTATAAAGTTCGGACTACAGAGTATCTATTCTGTGGTATGTAACAACTGTCCTGGCTGTTGGAATTTTGGTTTAATTTACAGTATCTTTAAAGATTTTTGTATAGGTCCCGGTAACGCCAAAAGGTAACCCCCTGTTACGTGGGACCAACCAAAATAACTAGCAAAGTGTGAGTGTGTAATGCGTCTCTGCTTTTCCCCCTTCAGGGATGGAGGGCGTGATGTATGTCTTCATCATCATCTCAGCCCATTTGACGCCCGCTGCCGGGCATAGACCTCCCGCAAAGAGGAGGGGAATTCCCCCTACATATATACCACACTGGCCAGACGAGTTTTGTATCCAGTTTTCCTTCTATAAACATACTTGTATATTTCTAAATACATAATAAATATACATAGAAAATATCCAAACTCCGAAACAATTATTTGTGGATCACGCAAATATTTGATTCGACCCGGCAATTGTACCCGGGACCTCAGGGATGGCAGTCGCATAAACATACCACTGCGCCATCGAGGTTTTATGTAAAGTATGTAGCAGTGTTATATGTCTGTCATGTTTTAATTCTTACAGCTAGGCCCAATATTCATAGTACAGCTCGAGACGCTCAGGGGTTTAATTGGCTGTGCCACAGCTCACAGCGGCTGGCACGTAAGATTTTGTTGCCTTTCATCAACATTTCATCACAAGGCAATGGGTTTCAAATTTAGTTTTCAAAATTATAATATAGCTGCTTCTTTTATTAAATTAATTCCACCATTTTGGACATACTTTCTAGAGTGCCCGGTGACGGCAATAGGCTGGCCCCCTATTACGTGGAACTAAAAATACTGGCAAATTGTTAAATGGTTACTGATTTATGGATGGATTCTAACTTCCGCTGCTTTAAACTTATCAGACATGATAGTATGACTTGCCCGTTTTACCAGCAAAACGATTACTCGATCGTCGACTTTGTACTAATACCCAGTGGTCTGACGGTTTCTTGGGCATTTTCCACACGCCATTTTAATTGACTTTGACTAGTTGTTTGACAAACAGCCGACTCGGTCTGGGTCATTTCCGCTCGTATCTCGCTCTCCAATAACGTTGCGTTATTTGGTGTGCATGCACCTGTCACTGTCATGCAGTCTGTCATGTCAGTCATGCTCACTTCGGTATGTGCGCAAGCGAGAGAGCGATACTTTAATGCTTCCACTCGCTCTTCGTGTACTGGTGCCGGCGATAATCCTACCGGCCCACTGTCCAGCAAATACCCTCCTCTTTGGTTATCTATACTATTATATAATTGTAAAGTGGTCGTGTCTGTATATTGGAGATATTTGAAAAAAAAATACTTGGGTTATGTTATGTTAACGATACTGAATACGAAAATATTTTTTTTTATTTCCTGTTTGTTTGTCTGTTTGTTCGCGATGGACGCAGAAACTACTGACCGGATTTTGATGCGGTTTTTGTTAGACAGGGCTTGGTCAGACTTAAAATCTTACGTTTGTTTCATCGCAATCGGTTGATTAGAACCGGAGATGTGACCAAAAATATAATAAACTGAATTTAACGGAGATATATAGATGTCACTTTTTATTATTATTGGTCATTTTTATAGCTTATTATTGTTAGGTATTTATGAAATTAGGCTGATATTGATGAAATTTGGTACAAGGATAGATTAGATCTTAAGAGAGGACATTTATGATGATATGTTTGGTCGCGATAACCGACATCCACGCGGGCTGAGCCGCGGGCAACAGCTAGTTATTAATATTATTAGAATTTAATAACGATAACCGAGCCCTTCTAGATCCCAATTCCATCTTCAACTCATCTAATTAAGAGACCGTTACATATGTACCTTTAATGTCACTAATTTCTGCACGCAAAACCAATAGATCTTTTAACAGTTTTGTCACATCAACATGGTCAAATGTGACCGGCGGTAATCGTTGTAAATCGCGCGCAACGAATATAGGTATAAGATCTGGTTCGGTCACTTTGAAGACATTTATAATATCCTCTAAGTCTCTCATTTTCTTCCCTTCTTTACGCCTATTTGTTTTCTTACTCGTTTTCATTGAAGCAAACAGCAATTCTTTAGCACTAACGACCTCATTCCCAGAGAAGGCCGTGTCATGAATCTTCATGAGACTATCATTATCTATGACATCTATTTTATTTTGAATAAAGGATAGCAGTTCACATATCACAATATTGCAATTTACACATTTTAGCGTATTCACAGACATTGTCGCGAATATAGGTACGATCACTTGCATTCGATGCGTTCGCGACCGAGTGTGCCGAGCGACTGTATATATATAAGTATAACGACTGTATACATATAGGCGTGATGTGTGTGTGTGTGTGTGTGTGTGTGTGTGTGTGTGTGTGTGTGGGACCAATATTTCATACCTTTTATCTGGATTCAGGAGAAATAATACTAAAAATATGTATGTAGGTGGCGAGCCCGGTGAACGAGGATTGAACTTACTACAACGTGTTGATGGACGAATAATCAATTTGGGTGGGAAGGCTTCCATACACGCGTACCCTGGGGTAAGTCTAGTCTCATATATAACTGCTTCGGTGACGTGGTCGGTTGTGCATCGGCTTTCGACTCCGGAGTGAGGGTTCGATCCCGGGTTTTCGGAGTTTGGGTGTTTTCTATGTATGTATTTAAAAATATATTAGTATGTTTATCAGTTGTCTAAATATCTAGATATAGCTTAGTTTGGGCTAGATGACGTTGTGTGAAACTAATTCTAGTTTCTAGTTTATTCAATAACTAAACTATAAAACTACTGTACCAATTTTGAAAATTCTTTAACTAATATGTAGCTACATTATCTCCGAGTGCTATAGGATAATTTTATCCTGGTTTGTTTTCCCGTGGGAATTGGGAATGAAAAAACCATATCATATAATGACGGGGTATACAATGTGTTATTTCAGAATCTAAACTAACCATGTTCCATATTCCATTAAAATCTGTTGAGCACACGTGGTAAAACGTTCCACTTACATACATACAAACTTTTATAATTGTTAAATAAAATTTTTTGAACAATGAGTTTGCTTTTCGCTCTCTCCGAACAATGAGTTCAGCAGAATTCCGGTAGGTGACTCCAATGCTAATCTTAATAGCGCGATCTAGAAATAATAATATGAAGCAAAGCTCAGTGGTCAGAGCATTCCGTTTGTTAGAGAAAGGCCGTGGGTTAGAGTCCTGCGATTACATTTCAATTTTTGTGATTTATAATTTCTATTTAAATATCATAATCATAACAAAGTCTGTTCGTCCCTAATGTATGCTTAGATCTTTCAAACTACGGATTCTGATGTGGATTTCACCAATGGATAGAGTGGTTCTAGAGGAAAGTTTTAGCATATAACTTGTCAAGCAAGCGTAGCCGCAGTGTCCGCTAGTATAAAATAAGATGTTTAATTCGATTTTCATATTTCTTTCTGTCCAGGATAAGTATATTATGAATTCTCCCAGTGGTGGAGGCTACGGCCTTCCAGAAGATGCAGATCCAGCTGACGTCCAACATCAACAACGCAGCGAATTTCTAGAGAGAGGCAGCGTGTTCGAATACCGTAGTGCACAGGAATCGGTGTAGAAAAAAAATGTTTTGTCCAAAGTGCCTTAAGTGACCTGTGAACCAACATTTTTTTTGACAAACACTGCGATAGATGTCCAAATATCATTGACAAACACCATTGACACACAACAGCATTCTAACGCTACGACAATACAATTTATCATGAAACTGCAAATATTTCAAACCTTAGGCTGCTTTTACACGGCCGTTTTTTTAACCGGACAATGGAGGTCGCGGTGCATTCGGCGCAATTTGTTAATCAATCAATCATTTTATTGCTGAACATGTTACATAAGTACATCTTAGGTGCTATTTGATGTTAAAAAAAAAACATGTCCTACCTATATAAGCATGCAATGTACAAATAATAAAAAATAATAATACCTACCTATCAGGCAACAGAACTAAGCAGGAGACTCAAAACATGATGTCACAAAGTTACAATTGAATTCATTTTTATAAATAGCCTCTGTTCAACAGACCTGCGTGTAAAAGCATTAATTATATAAATAAATATGTTAGAACAATTCACACAACGCCATCTAGTCTCAAACTAAGCAGAGCTTGTGATATTATGAGTACTAGATAAACTGATATAAATCCTACTAATATTATAAACGCGAAAGTTTGTGAGCATGTAAGTATGTATGGATGGATGGATGTATGTAAGTATGTTTGTTACTCTTTCACGTAAAAACTACTGACTGGATTTTAATGAAACTTTACAATAATTTAGCTTATACATCAGAATAACACATAGGCTACAATTTATAAAGATATTGTGTGAATTGTTCAAAATATGACGCGGCGCGACGGGAACGGAAAACCTACCAAATTACCACGCGGACGAAGTCGCAGGCGACCACTAGTACTTATATACATTTTATTTTGTAAATACATAGATATTATACATAGGAAACATCCAGACTTCGGTACAAACGTATCTGTCTTCACACGTTTGTCTCGACCGGGAATCGAACCCGAGACTCCGGCGTCGAAAGCGGATGCACTACAGAACACGCCACCGAAGCACAAATATACTATACACCACCGCCACCGCGAATCCGGCGAAAAATAACGGTCCGTTGTCCGGTGAAAAAAACGCTCGTCTAAAAAAGCCCTTAGACTATTAAATTAGTTGACCAACACGTAAAATTTGTCAAAACATTTGTTAGTTTAACTACAGGGCACTTTACATACGGTAGTCAAATAGTTTAGTTAACTACCGTGTAACAGCTATTTTATTATTAACTTAAGCTTAAATATTTTAATATGATTATGGCAGATTTTTTCGCTAAATTTATCAATAAGGATAATAATAATTTAAAAAAATGTGCTTTTTTTATACATATTTTGAATTCTAACTTTTTTAACTCATCAGCTGCCTGCCAGTTAGGCGGTACGGTCCAAGACCTATCCATAATAGTCCAAAAAAAAAAAAAAAATAAGGTTGAAAATTTGAACTTTTTTTAAATTGAATCTTGGATGAATCAATGTTTTTTTTTATAAGAAAGATCTGAAATAATAGATCGTTGAGTAATGCAACATTTTATTTATTGTAAGTACATACACAATAGTAATTAATTTATAAGTTAAGTACTGATCAAGTTTATACAAGTTCTAATGAATTTACCAAATATTTACTACTGTTGTTATATTTATATTTGAAAATTCTTTTACTAGCATATTATTATAAGCGCTAAACTACTATGGCTACTTCTTGTTCCGTACAGTAACACAAATTACAAATTATCTCGCAGGCGGAGTAACCAGCGAGTATTTTATAAGCCATACATTAATCCAATGCACTTCACAATACATAATCGATCCAACACTCATACAAACTTAAATCGATTCATCGTGTAACAAGTCACATGGTTACATCACTAGTTACGTCGCGAAGCCAAATATCAAAACGGGTTTTATTATTTTGCGGAGCGCGTGTCTGGTAGCCTTTTAGGTTACCTCTGGAGCTGGGCAAAAATCCAGGTCCAAACGCTCAATTGCAATACCGGACAACGTTTCCTTGTTAGTATAGTCCGTTATCATACTGTCCGATCCGATATCGGATGCGAAAATATATGAAATATATCGGCCCCGATATCCGGCCGATCAAATGAAAGACAGGTACATGTTTTATATGTTTTAGTTATTCCGATATCGGGTACGTACCCGAGAGCCGATATTGGATCGGACAGTGTGAAATTACTCAAGCGCAAAAAAATCAAGAAAGAATTGAATCAACTAGTATATATTTGAGGAACATTTACTCAAAAAACATCACAAAGATCTAAGCTACTTTATATTATAGTAAGTTAATAGGATTAAACGTTAACACTGTTTTACCCGACTGCCCAAGGAAGGGTTATGTTTTTATAGTACAATATATCGAATATTCATAATGTTATATTTTTTATAATAATTTATATTTTTGTTATTGTGTTTTTACTAATCATGTTATTAAAATAAAAAATAACAAAATTAAACTTAGTTCTATATTTGCACAATAAATAACTAGGAATTTGTAATATTTACAGAACTTCGTGTAAAAAATTTTCCGCATCATTACTGACTAGGATTGTTGTACTACACTTATTTCAAATATTGGATAGAATCAGGCGTTACCTGCGTCAGGCGGAAATCTATGACAAAGTAATGAAGTCATGGTAAGGGTCAAACAAATCACACCGAAATGGCAGCGCAGCGGCGAGCTTTTGCAGTGTGTGTCATATGATTTTAAACTTTATCTTCATTATTGTAATACATAGTATCAGTCGCGCCGCCGCGTAGGAGTCGGAGGAGGAGGAGGAGTGCTCGCGGCGTCGCGGGTGGCCACGAGAATTTCCAAGTTTCTCAAGCGATACTATATATTACAGTAATGAAGATAAAGTCTCACCGCTGAGCTGCCATTTCGGTGTGATTTGAGCCTAAGTAAGGGATGTGGACACCTTACTCAATGAACAGACTGATTTTCATACATCTCCTTTGCTTAATTTGTTCGTGAATGGTCAGCCACGGTAGTTGTTTGTTGGTTTGTGTGTGTCACACTATGGTTTCGATGTAGTAAAAAGTAGATGTTTTTGCTTTTTTGAATACCTATTTTGAATTTGTTAGCATAACTTAATATTTCTACCCCCGTTAGTCGTTTTCGATAAATCCTACATCGCGCTAGCAATATTTACACATTCATACTTAAAAGCAAACATGTACTGGCTTCATATTTTGCTGTTCTCTCTGAGACATTCTTGAGAATGCCTCGTTTAGAGGTGAAACATTTGTCGACGTTTTGATGTCTTATATTTTTTGCGAGAATGATGCAATTATTTTGAAAAGTTTGAACATCTTACTTACCATTATTTTACTACACTTATTACTTTAAATTTGCCAGTATAGAAACTGTAACTTGTTGCCGATATCTCCCAATTCTTATATGCCATAGAACACAGCTATGGTCATGGCTACTTCTTAAGAGAACTATACGGACACACTCTTGACTCTTGACAATTACAGTCTAAATGTCTTAAATATTTCAGACCATTGCCAATTCATATAAAATCTTGAAGTGTAATTTTTTATTATCACTCAAAAATCACTCTTAACACTTCACATTACAATTTAATATATTTTTTATTTGGCCGTATTGAACTGAAGCACTTAGTAATACAGAGAGCAGTATGGCCATGGCCACTTCTTATAAGATCTTGAAGTGTAATTTATCACTTAACACTTCACATTAAAATTGAATTTTTTGCCGTATTGAACTAAGGCTCTTAGTAATACTGCGAGCTGTATGGCAATGGCCACTTCTAAATAAGATCCAGAATGCTTGATGGTCTTTGTTACTCAAAAACCACACTTCAATTTACAGTTTAAATTTGTCTGTATTAAACCGAAGCTTTTAGTAACACAGAGACCTGTATGGCCATGGCCACTTCTTACTAAGATCTTGAAGTGTAAATTCTTGATTATCACTCAAAAATCACTCGTAACACTTTAAAGTTTAAATTTGTTCATATTAATCTGAAGCTTTTCCATATGTCAGGCGTGATCGCCAGTTGCCGCCAAAGCTTCTCTGTTCTCATAAGCCCAGAGTCCATGTAACTCCAGTAATATAGAGACCGCAGTATGGCCATGGTCACTTCTTATAAGATCTTGAAGTGTCACTCAAAAATCACTTTGAACACTTCACATAACAGTTGAAATTTTTGCTGTATTGAACTGAGGCTCTTAGTAATACTGCGAGTTGTATGGCCATGGCTACTTCTAAATAAGATCTTGAAGTGGAATTCTTGATAGTCATTGTTTCTCAAAAATCACACTTCAATTTACAGTTTAAATTTGTCCGTATTAAACTGAAGCTTTTCCATATGTCAGGCGTGATCGCCAGCTGCAGCCAACGCCTCTCTGTTCTCATAAGCCCAGAATCCATGTAACTCCAGTAATATGGAAACTGCAGTATGGCCATGGCCACTTCTAATAAGATCTTGAAGTGTTATTCTTGAAGGGTGTTCGGGACGTATCATGTCGAAGATTTCGTCTTTGACGTCGTCAAAGTTTACTGGTTCCGCGCCGTGGGCTATCATTTGCTCTTGGATTGCCTGTTGAAAATAATATTTGTGAATATATTGACATGGGGAAAAGAAATAAATTTATTAAGACGGAGCTTGCATCTTCTTCACAACGATGGGCTCAATCAAGAATGTATGCGACACGATAGCGGGCGCATCTCTTAACCTATCAACTTGAAATTTGGTATAAAGATATAACATAAGCCTGTGGTTTCCTGTGTAGTTTTTGGTGTATGTGGCTCTTATAGTTTTTGAGTTATTAAGCATTAAAGAAACATGCCTTTGACAGTGCTAAAAAAAATTAGCTTAGGCTTTATTATTTCGATGTAACTGCCTTAGTTTACAATAAGAATTACAATATACATGATTATATACTAAAAATATAATACGTTTAAAAATTCCTCAGCGTCATTACCGACTGGGAAGGTTCCAAGAATGCTGGTTGTGTTGCCACGTTGGATGGCGATTTCTATTCTTTGGGCCAGAAAATAGTCAGCCCTCTGGTCCTGAGAAGCATCGATTAAGCGTTTAGCAATGTCTCTATAAAGGCGGCGAGCACTCGGACCCCATGACCCCAGTGTCTCAACCCCAAACGGCTCAAATATGTAATAACCGGCTAGGTTAGCATATTTACTCCGTTTAAAGCCTTCAGCCGATGCAGCAGCAGCGCCGGCACATCCGGATGTGCTTGGAAGGTGTGAAGGTGTCATTAGCCGAATCCACACCAGACGATTCAAAATGGATCGCCAATTTCCGCGATGGCATGGATCGTGTCGTCTAGTTTCTTGCGATTCCGCCGCGTCGCACCGACACGCTCCAACCGATCCACACTGATCCCCCTAAATATAGCACAGTTGGACTTTCGCTCGCTATGGAGTCCCACGTGTAGCAACGAAGTAGTCGTCTATTATTCCTTGTAAAGGAATAATAGACGACTACTTTCAAAATTTTCCATATTTAATGTGGGATCGCGCGCTCCACACACAAACGTCTACACCGAGCGCGCCGAGAGACAGAGGCCTCTGTGTGTGTGTGTACTAGTAACAAAAACCGACAACTGACGGATCGCTCGCGGCAAGGAGCGCGCGCCCCTGCCGCGCAATTCGGATCGCGCGAGGCAAGTCCATATCAAACGCTTCTATGGAGCGCGCTCGTGCCGCCCGCGATCGAAGCGCGTTGGATCGTCTGGTGTGGATCCGGCTATTGACATTAAAAATATATTTAAAGGAAAGTAGTACTATTATCCAGTACTATTATCCTTTTTCCTTTACTAATGCTGAAGAAACTCTGTCTGTTATATTTGCCCCTCTTTACAAATGCTACAATTGAAATGTCTATTTGTAATTTCAAAAATGAATTTAGTAAACAAAATCACTAAATACATTAAAAACATCCATTTTTAAATTGATTATAATTACTCGTAATTTATAAAAGTAAATAATTTTTTTTTGCAACAAATAGAATAGTTACAGTTGGTATAAACTTATTCTACGGCCCATAGATAAATACCTTAAAACTAAGAATAAGTATAGATATTACAAAATGTATATTAGTAATGGAATCTTAAGACTATTGTTAGTACACACTTCACTATCACACTTCGGTCTTTTTGCGTAGCGGTAGCGATCCGCGGAAGCGACGGAACACCACGCCCTGTGGCCAGAAGGTTTCCTCCATGACGAGGCTCAGTCTAGTGTTGGGCACTCGCACCACGAACGACAGGAAACTCACGTTACGGCTCGCCTCCAACAGCTGCACTCTCGGCGTGAAGTTGGCCTTCTTGCGCACGTACTGTCCGATGTCATCCGCCTTAGTGGTGTAGTGTAGGCGGGAGACATACACGGGTGTACTCGGTATTGCGGCCTGCAGCGCTGGGCTGGACTGCGCTGCATCGTTGCCGCAACGGTTCACTTTGGTTCGTGATCGGCGCTTCCTTTGCACTGTCACGAAACCATCAGTAGCCACATCCGGTACCTTCTGTGGTAGTGGCTTCGGTGGAGCGGTCGTTGCGCTGATGGTGACGAAACTTTGTCGTTTCATGGGGGCCGTAGGTACGGGCAGCGGAGCGGGGAGGGGGTTCGCGCGGCCTTACAGGTAGGGGCCGCGGGGGCGGGTGCAGTGCGGGGCATTGCGCGCTCAGCACTCGATGACGGCGACAAAACTGCTGACGCGTAACTCGCATTGAGGTCAGCTTCACGACGCATGTTTATGTTGGCGTTAGGTGGTGACCTAGATACCGCTGTAGACTCGCGCAAAGTAATAAGTTCTTTACGCAAACTCACAACGATATCCTCTTTTTTATTTTTATTTTTTTTATTTTTTATGATAAATAGGCTTACGTTTGGCCTCAATCTCGCTTGATGGAAGGCGAAGATGA